>JAEIGL010000037.1:0-133740 GCA_018903715.1 Zaprionus davidi
CTTAGAAATTAATTGTATGGAGTAACTAATTTAGAAATCCACACAGGTCACCAACCACTTTCTTTTGCAGTTTCTGCACGAAACCCCAATTCAAAAATGAAAAGATGGCAAGCTTTCATCGAAGAGTATTCTCCTAAAATATTTTACAAACCCCGAAAAACAAATGTAGTTGCAGATGCCTTATCCAGGGTTGAAATAAACAATATCACCCACCTAAATCATATATCAAACAACTCATCTGATAATGAAACTATCCATTCTGCTGAAAGTAGTTACGAACAAGTAATAGAACAGACCAATAAGCCATTGAACCAGTTTAAGCAACAATTACTGATTTCAAAAAATAGATTTTTCATGAAAAAATTTAAGTATTTAACAAAACCAGGCATATAATAGAGTATGACACTGTAGAGAATTTAATAACAATACTAAAGCAGGTCCTTCAAACTAATTTCGTAACTGGAATTCACTGCACTCCAGAAGAATTATTTGTAATCCAAACCCCTCTTAAAAATACATTTACTAACAAATTTTTATATACGAAAAAGTTTATTTCTGACATTACAAATAAAAACGATCAGGAAATCATAATAGAGCAAACACATGTTCGCGCTCATAGAGGTTTTGATGAAAATCTTAAACAAATCTTAAAATATTATTATTGGCCCAAACTTTACGAACAACTTAAACAACATATTCGAAATTGCGAAACATGTAACAAAAATAAATACAATAGTCACCCCAAACAGATCGCGATATGTGAAGCACCCATTCCAAATAAAGAAGGTGAACCACTTTACATTGACATTTTTTATGCTTAGAAATTGGCATTTTAAATATTTAGTAATCAAAGAAATAAAAAACAAATCAAACTTGGAGTCTAGAATTTTAGAATTAATCCAACCTTTCCCTTTTGCCAAATCAATAATGATGGACAATGAACCTAGTTTTTCTTCTGATCAAGTCTAATCAAGACAATAACACGTGCCAGTTTAAAAATATATTACGCAGATCCTAGACACAGTTTAACTAACGGTCAAGTAGAAAAAGTTCATTCGACTATAATAGAAATTGCTCGATGTATGATATTTTGTTTAATAAGACAGATTTACCAAAAATATTAAAAACAGTCTAAACAAAAATGGTAGAGTATCATAATCTAAACAGAACACCTAAAACTTATCAAGTAGGAGATATCATTTACGAGAAAAAACATGGCGAGCGTAATAAACTCTAGCCAAGATATAAAAAGCAAATAGTACAATAAAAGATTTAAAAAATAAAGTAATAATTAATAAAAAATATCGTATTATTCACAAAGATAATATAAAGTTATCACAATTTTTTTACGTTTTCTATTTCTTTCATGTTTTAGCATTTATATTTTATTATTCGTATATATATTACTGGGCTCAGCCGCTTCTAATATTATAAATTACTTTAAAGAAGATTACGTTTTAATCGAAGACACAAATAACATATTTTTATACGAAACATACGGGGAACTATTTAAATTTCAGTTTTTATAAAAACATTATTGAGGAAGAAGTAAAATACGTAAAGGATAATAACAGTGCTGATTATGATTTTTATTTGCAATTAAAACTAGCTAGCCGCCTTTTAATATAACTTACATCACACAAAAAAATAAAAAGAAGTATTAATGAACTTGGTACCATTTTTAAATGGATCATAATGATATTATTACCATACAAAATAAACTAAATGACCTTATAGTCAATAAAATTAAATTAATTCAACAATTTTTAAAAAAAAAAGGGAGGGTAACCATTCACCGTACTTTCGATTCAAAAAAAGATTTCATGCATTTCTCTCAATTTTATGTGTTTTGCTTATGAAAAACTTTCCTATAGTTCTTAAGAAATCACCCTTTATATACTTTATGGGGCAAGGGTATAAGAAATGCTGTTCTTCAATTACATTAGGTTGTTGGAAATGTAGTGACTTATTACCATAAATGTAGTGCAATAGTAGAGTGAGTGAGAAGAGTTTTCTTTATAATTAAAATTTGCATTTAATGCTGCAGAGGCTTTTCCCAGGCAAACACAATTAACTGCTTCTCTCTGCTACCATGTTGGCTGTACCACCATAAGCAAGAGAAACAGTAGCTGAAGGCAGAAGGAGGGTTTCTTCTTCTTTTTCCTCTTTTAATTAAACTCTTCTGCCCTTATGTGGCATCTTCATCTTAAATGGTTTTGTTTTTACCAGCGTCCTTAGGCGCAACGCGAAGCCAGCGCGAATTCAAACAGCCAATCAAAGTGCGCTATCGACAATGTAGGCTGTCCCGTTGCTAAAGTTGTATAGGGGTGTATAACTCATGTGTCGTCTATGTGCATGTGTGTGTATGTGTGTGCTTCTCTGTATATATATAACGTATATAGACGCGTATAGGTACACAAACTTCAATAGAATTATCGAAAACTCGCTGACGCTGCCACTAAGACGTCAAGGAAAGAGAAAAGAAAACAAAAGAAAGAAAAGACACGAGCGACATGAACATGAGGAAAACTTTTGGCAATATTTTTGTCAGGCACGAGTCGAGCTCTAGAACTAATACACACGTACATATGTATGTGCAAAATTCCCTTTGAAGGCGCAACTGTACTACGAAACTTTATGTATAAGCAAACGTATGCATAGACACATATGTATGTATGTGTACGTGTATGTATAGATATGTATGTACATATGTATGCGTGGGACCATAAACGTTGAATATTAGTTAAAATACAGATTTGATGAAAAAAATCATTATTCATATGAACCTATTCCGAATACTGATGAAATAATGCTCAAAAGGGGATATACCAAATGGAAAACTTTTTTAAGTTAAGTTAAGTTGAAATTCAGACGTGAATGGCAGGTTTTGACATTAGAATCGGATTTAGAAGGTCTAAAAACATATAGAAACATATATCGCATGACCGGATCATGGCCCCTCATTATTTTTTGGGGCTTCACAAATCTTTTGAGTTATTTGAGGTTAAGTCGAAACTCAGATGTGATACGTAAATTTTGACTTCAGATTCAGACTTAGAAAGACAAAATACATGTTAAAACATATAACGCATGCTCAGATCATGATTCTATATCTTTTGGGGGATATTCTAAGGTTTTTCAGTTTTGTGAGGCTATGTCGCAGTCCAGACGAGATGGCGAAATTCTGACCGGATTCGGATTCAGCGACCCAAAGTGCATATAACTGCATATGCCGGTTACCCAGATCATGAAACTTTTTTTTTTTGTGGGCCTGTGTAATTAAAACATTAAAGGATGACTTCCACAATATATATATATTTTGATCAGAAGATTGCAATACACCTTTGGTAACATCTATCGTATATATGTTCTAAATCAGTATCACCAGCGCAGTCAAATTAGCCATGTCTGTCTGTCCGTCCGTCTGTTTAAACGTAAACTAGTCTCTCAGTTGTAAGGCATTTTGATAAAACTTGGGAGACATGCTTCTTTTTGCTGCATGTGATAAATAAGTCGCAACGAACCAGATAGGACGGATATATCGGCCAATTTTTGTTATTTATCAAGGTATTATAAGGAAATTTACTATATCGGACTTTATCTATATATAATATAAGTTTGATTTTCGAAATCGAACCACTATATCATATAGCAGGTTTTTCTATGAAGACCACCTTTGATTTTAGATATGACTGAACTTATCAGTGTCAATCAACGTGAGACACAAAATTGTATATACTCTAAATAACTCTGGTCTAAATTATAGACCAAACTGAAGATGTTTGACAGTGATCACAACACGAAACGTGCGTCTTCTGTTTAAACAAGTGTTGCCAAAAAAGATAATATTTAAAAAATCACCCTTTATATATGGAATAAGTCCGATATAGTTAATTTGGATGCAATATCGGTCCGATCCGGCTCGTTTCGACATATTTTCGACGTGCAGCAATAAGGAGTATGTGTATTGTGAAATGTCTCCTAAGGTGCGTTGCAAACTCCTGGCCAAAATAATATACCCTTTGCAAGAGTATTAGTACTGCTACATGAGAAGTGCTAAGAACCGGGTACGTCCCAGAATTTTACACGCACACTCGCGAAACAAGTGCTAAGATAGTGAGTAGTATTAGTGGCATGTAAATCGCGAAAAGAAACTTGTACGAAAATAATATTCACCAATGGCACGAGCTCGCAGCGCGTGGTGCAATGTGCTTATTGGCGCGCGGCACTCTCTGCAGTCATCGGTGCGTACGAGGCGCGCAAGCCCGCCTCCGTGGCATATGTGCGTAAGACTCTACGCATTCTCCAACAGCCCACAGCCCCCATTCCTCCATGCCAGCCTCCATTTCTTTCTGTTTTCCACACTAGCTAAAGGGGAGTGGGTAAGGCTTGGCTGGGTTTGCGTCAAGAAACATTTCTTGTTTGCTTGCAATATTTATACCAATATTAACTTGTTCTTTAACAGTTTATTTTTCATTAAAAACTGTGAGAAAATAAGCCAGTTTTGATATGAATTCATAGGCCAAACCAGTCTGTCCACTTAATTTTCTCACAAATCTTGTCCATTTTCTTGGGAGAAAAATGATAATAAAGTCGGCAATTTGACTGACCACGCTGTCCTGCAAATGACGCTTGACCAACCCTTGCACGTCTTCTCTAACACGTACTGTCCTGTTCCTCTTTTAAATGTCAGAATAAAACAAGTTACGAAAGATAAGTTTTAGCTCATTCGACAATAAGGCAACCTTTCTTACTTCAAAAACCAGTCAGGCTCTGACTGTATCATGGATTTTCACTATATGATGTATGGGTTGCCTTATCCTTATCCTTTTTGGAAAGCTGGAATGGCATTTTCAGCACGACAATGCCTCGTTCTATAAAAACATGGATTAACAAAAAAAGTCAAAGTTCTAGAGTGGCCACTATACTCCACATGGGTAGTTGGCTAGGAAGGTGGTTAACAGTATCCTGATAAATTATTTTTCTTTATTATTTATATTGACTCGTATATCTATTTAAAACCAATTGCGTTACATTTTAACTTTTCTTTTAAAAAATAATTATTGAAATTATCAGGAAAAATAATTTTCATAGCTCCAGCTTAAGCAGTCTACAAAATATTCAACATCAAAGGAGCATGTAACATACAGGGGCGCGCTAACCTGGTGAATAGCAGTGTTTTTAACAATAAAAAAACTAGGAATAAAGGCACCTTTGGCTTTCCGTAAGTTGTATACCCTTACATGATTTTATTTCCTCTGATTCATCCCATGCTAGTTATATATAATGGTGCAGAATTGAATGGCATTGTGTACATTCAATATTATATTGGACTTTGATTGGCACTAATAAGTTAAGTTCTTTAGAAAATCGGAACTAGTCTTCATACAAAAAGATGAATTTCGGCAGACTGTTCCTATGGCAGCTAAACATCTTCAGTTTAGTCTATAATTTAATCATGAATCGTCTTACAAACGAACAACGCTTGCCAAGTATTGCATATTATTATTGTATCTGTTAAGAAAGTTCATCGCGCTCCCTTCTTTCATTTTATAGTCAGTTTAATCGACCCACTGAACTTAATTTCGCACCAAATTTACATTGTTGAACATTAAACCAACAACACACGCTTACGTAGAGTGCGAAGAACTGAAGAAAATATCGCACTTTGGTGAGGTTTATGGACAACATTGAAGCATTTAGTCGTAACATATCGGCTAAAATGTTGGAAAGTGTTTGCCAAAATTCGAAATAATTTTCAAACAATCAATTAAGATTTCATTTATTTCTATGACTTTTAAGTGTTGTTTTTTGAATAACTATAGCTCTTAATAAATCACCGTTTATATAGAAAATTCGGTTTCAATATCCTGGATGAACGGCAGATAGTTTGTATGGCAGATATACGATATATCGGCTAAACATGTTATAGGCCATAACCAAGGTGTGTCTATTAGACTATAATGGAAATCAATGGAATGCTCGAAAGATGTTCTTATTTAGATTTATTTCAGCGGACAGCTGGCTTACCTGTCGCTTTCGGAGTATGTTCAGCACTTAGCACCAGCACGAATAGTATATAAGCCCAGAGGCCTGACCAAATACCCCATTTATTTATTTATTTATTTATTTTTAATTAATGTCGACCAATAGCAGTTGACTGGGAAAAGAGCTAACAATAAAAATTAAGAATTAAAACTGTTACATTAACAATAATTTTTAAATGAATGAATATAATGAAATGTTAAAAAAATTATTAAAATTTTTTTTTATTTAAATTAAAATTAAATTTAAAAATTTAAATTTAAACTGGGATAATAAAAAGAAACCGATCCAACATTTGTTGCAAAGGGATTGGGGAAAACCCAGTAAAACCCAATCAGATCGGTGGATTAGTGTTAATTGTTGTTAAGTGTTAAGTAGTTAAGAATGGATAGTTTGACCGAATTAAGGGAGGACTCTGAATTAAAAGCTCTAAACCGTCTATTATAATCAGCACAGAGAACTCGAAAGGGATCATGCAAGCTATAATTGTTATGACAAAAGTCCAAGGAAAGTGGCAAAAAATTACGAGTTACTCTAGAAGAAATTTGATTTGGTTTGAATAGATGAATCTATGTCGTACTTGAATTCTTTGGCCCATCTTTTTATGAAACCAAGTACTCGAAATGCCTTATTGACAATTTGTGCAATGTGACGGTTATTCTTGAAAACGGGTTTAAATCAAATGTATGTAGTTTGAAGGAAGATCGTTAATAAAAAGGTTAAAAAGCAAAGGGGCAAGATGGCTGCCCTAAGGAACACCAGAAGTTACTAAGATTGGCTTTGATAGACAGTATTTAAAAAGAACACGTTGAGACCTGTTAGTTAAATAATCGGATATCCACAAAATAAGATTTTGTGGAAAACCGATTAAATATAACTTATGAATCAAGAGATGATTTACGGAGAGATGATTTACGGAATCAAATGCTTTACTGAAGTCACTATAGACGACATCTGTTTGCATTTTCTTCCGAAATCCTAAAGTAATGCGGGAAGAAAATTCAAGAAGCTTAGAAGCCGTAGATCTTGCCTTTACAAACCCATGTTGATGGGGCGAAATTATTGATTTACTCATAAAGGTTAACTGAGCCGTTAGATTTTTTTCAAAAATCTTAGGTATTGCAGACAATTTGGATATACACCTATAGTTCTTCACATCATGGTTAGATCCACTTTTGTGAAGAGGAATGGAAAAAAAGTTTTGCCAAGTTGACGAAGTTGTAAAACTGCTTAGGGTCCTGAGCGAACTGCAAACGACAACGACTCAAATACTCGTTGTAACAATTTGCATTTAGAGCAATAAAGTTTGCTTCAAAAGCAAAATATATTGAGAAGTCAAAAGGTTTAGGAGTTAGTTTAAATTTTTTAAAATACCGAGATTTCAAATTTTTAACCTCATAAGTTCACGAAAAGTTGACTTTACTGGGAAAGCCAGAAAGCAAGCAAGCAATAAAAAAATGAGATATAAGTATTTAGGTCAGAACATGAATAAAAAAATGACCAATCATGTTCTAAAATTAAATGATTAAGTTTTCCAAAATCGGTCTTACGGAAATAACGTGATTTTACTTTACGAGGACCATATGCAGTTTGCATTGAAGTAGGCAGAGCTAGAACAAGGTCAAACGTAGGATGGTAGGGATCTTCAGGATGTACTAAGGGATCAGTTCTGGAGGTAGTGTTTATAAGTATATCAGAAGAGAAAACTAAATCAAGCATTCTCCGCTACAATTGGGGAATATTATTAAAATGAAATAAAGATAGTTCTATTAGGCCATTTAAAAAAGAATTATAAATAGAGGGCGCCAGAATACCGGATTGAGATGACCAACCAACTTCTGGTAAGTTAAAATCACCAAAAGTAGTACATAATCTCTATCAGATAGTTTGGATGCAACAGTTTGGATAGATGAAAGATGGTCCAAGTAGACGGAAATATCAAATGAGGGGGGAATATAAGAACAGGTAATGTAAATTGAAATTTGATACAGTGTTGCTTTTGCTCATACGAATTCTAAAAGCTCACTATGGTCAATTGAAACTAATTCAGAAGAAAGGTCTGACTTTACAGCTATTAGAACACCACCTCCTGTTCGTGATAAACGATCACATCTGAAACAGGTGTACATGTCTGGGAAAATCGAGCAACTTTCAACTTCTGGTTTCAACCAAGTTTCAGTAAATATTATTAAGTGGTAATCAAAGGATACAGAATCACCATACAGCTTAGAAAGCCTGGTGTTAAGGCCTCTAACGAACTTAGTTTTTTGTCGTCGTCTTATTGGGCGCAGTGGTCTGGTTTGGCAAAGTAAGTCTAATCGGTTGCCGATTCTTTTTCTTCTTTGTCTCGAATTCTTTAACCATAATATGAGCTGGCCAAAAATCAGCGAGGGTAAAGCATTCATTGGGGACACAAACTTTAAAGGATGATACGTCCCGTTCATAAGAGAACTTAAATTTTTCCACCTTTATCTCAGCGGCTTGTATTTTAGCTTGACTATAAGCCATGACATCATCAGATGTGAGATCAGGGGCAAGCCTGGAAACAAAGATTTGCTTCCTCGGGGAATCCCTACAAGAGGCTTGGGCACCACTGATAAAGAATCAGTGGTTGTAGCCCTGGGTAAAGCAGACACAGGTATCGAGACTATGGTAGGTGATACCGTAGAGGGCATGTTTGGCTGGACTCGTTGACAGATTCGGGAACTGAATTCTTCTGAGCCGCCGATCTCGTTACCGCAGATGTGGTGATCGGTTTCTACGACTGTGTCAACGGAGTCGAAGGCAGAATAACAGCAGACAGGGTTTCTTCTTTGCGCGTAGATTTTTTTTGCGCTTCGGGGACTCACTCATCAGCTGAAGGCCATTAAATTCCGAGTCCAGCCTAGATAACTGTTGAGATAGCGTACCACTAAACAGTTCCCTAAAGCTTTTCCGAAATATCTCATTTCACTCTGCATCTCACGACACTCTTCACAGCAATAGTGCAGCCCAATGCGCTTAGCTAAAGCATCAGCAATTGTACCATTGATGTTAGCACATTTGGCATGTACGACATTATCACACAGCCGACATAAAATGTTAGGTTGAGCGCATGTAATCTCGCTTTGACAGGTTTTAATACCACAGATAAGATTTCCTTCCATTATATTAAGACACCACTGTAAAAGAGTAGCCAAATAAAATGTTCAAAAAAACTAAGAGCAAACTACGTAAGAAAAGAGAGCAAATTCTAAGTAGGCGAGAGCACTAGCTGTTACAGTAACTGCAACAACAAATGCACAGCGCAATCTAAAGTAGGAGAGAGAGAGCGAACTGAAAAGAGTAAGCGCGTTCGCGACAGAATCTAAAAATAGACTAAGCTACCAAGCAATACAACAACAAAATTAACGAGAGCAACAGTCGCGAAAAACGCGACAGTGGGATACCCTTCGACCTATGTTCCCATGCAGTTTAATTTGTTAAGTTCATACACATATGCATATACACATGCTTTGAAATCAATCCTGACAGATGGGGCTCGCGCTTCGCGCTCGCGCGGCTCCCTTGTTAGATGACAGAAGAACTTGGTTTTATGCTCATACTTTCTTAAATAACTTCTGTGTTTATTGTTCGATCGGATTGTGATTTGGACACTACGTAGATATTTCATTTAGCTGAGTATATGTTAAAGTCAGAAAGTTGTATCTTTTATACAGCGCTTACAAATTGAGTTCAAAAATTATATTATTGATTTGTGGGGGCGGTGGGCGTGGCACCTAACATTTGAAATAAACTTGATCTGCGCCGAGTATATAGAAACCTTCATCCCAAATTTGGTGTCTCTAGCTTTTATAATAGCTGAGATCTGTGTGTTCATCTGGTCATCCAGACAGACAGACATGGCTCAATCGACTCGGGTAGTGATCCTGAGCAAGAATATAGATACTTTGTGGGGTCTGCCACGCCTTCTTCTGTCTGTTACATACATTTGCACAAAGTTAGCATACCCTTTTTTGACCATTTTCAATGGTCGAAGGGTATAAAAAGAGTTGATGTAAACAAAGAAGCCAATAACAAACCAATTACCAAACAGATTATTATTACGAACAGATTTATGTAGCAAAAGAATAGGAGAAAACACTATAAGAAGTATTAGTAAGCATTTGTTACATAGAACACCGGTTATTCAAAGATATCTAATGAAATTCGGGGAGTGAAAGGTAGCCGAAAGAAAATCTACAAACAAAAATGCACTAATAATATTCAATCAATGTCCAGGCGTCTTAGCGCAGTAATAGAAGCCAATGGTCAAAAGTTGGACATGGACCGTGTTTTTTTCGTGACACATCGTGACACGACGGGCGCACGCGTGTACGTGTGCAAAATTAAAATTCTGTCCATGGGCGTGCGTGTTCGTATTTCGAAATTCAGCACGAAATAACACGAACACAGTATTTTCCACTTCTGGGCAACTAATGACCGTAGGACTAGATTGTCACGTCCTAATCTTGACAAATTGTTATTTTTATTTAAAAAAATGTAAATTTTTAATTTAAAGTTAATGTTAAGTTCTTTAATTTTAAGTTATTTTCAAAGAAATATCATGAATTGTTATTCATTACAATCAAAAAAAAAAACGTATAAAATTTCGTGTTGGACCGTGTTGTGAACATTTTTGAGCGTGCGTGTTCGTGCGTGCTGAAAAATTTAATTTTCGTGTCGTGCTGGGTCGTGCCGAAAAATTACATTCCATGCCCATATCTACAATGGTCACCATAATAAAAATTTAATAATTTTAATGCAATAGTTTTAGGTGTTAGTTGTAAGTTTAAAAAATGTTTGCAATTTGCAAAGAATTACTTGACAGCTTCTTGTACGATTTCGTTATGTTTAAAAGTGAATTTTATACTTTGATGATGCATATTAGAAACTACTTTAAATGTTAATATTCATTGTATTTTTCCTTTTGCAAAGAATTCGTTGACAAACTGTATATGATGTACGAGGAAAAAACTCCTGTACCATAAATAAGGGACAATCAATAGATTCTGGGCATGAGCACTTGCTTGCCAGTGTTTTGCCTGGCATACGTGTATGTCTCTCTTTACTCGGATTATTTTTTTTTTTGCCACAGCAAGGTGTACACTCTATTATTCAAATAGCTGAGGTAACTTCAATAATAACAATTATTGCATTTTATACTCACCATTCTACTTGAAATCCAAAAATACTTCGTGAAATGCGTATCTTAAGTATAGAGACAGATTATATTTCATAACATATTATATATAACCTAAAGCTTATATTTTTGATTCTATAATTCGTATATGTTCTTAATCAGCATTAAAAGGAGTTTCAAATTTCGTTTGTGGATTTTTCCCTTATGCTTCAAGCAGTAAATAAGTCAAATAAGCTGAGTTTACCGATTCATCTTACAGCTGCTCCATTATTGTAATCAAACTAACAACATCTTCTAAAACATGAATATATGTACAGCAATTAGAGTAATTGTATCAGTCAATATACAAAACAATATTATATGGTATGAACAATGCTGCAACATCATATTATGTATACTGAAAAATCTCTAAGGTTTTTTAAAGAATGAAAGGTTTCAAAATTATAAAAAAGACGCGGTTCGGATTTAATAATTATTACAATTTCTTGCTGCTGGTGGCTCCGACAATAGCTTATTCGAGAGTTTTCAATACTCCCGACCACACTCCCCGAATTCGCCGTCGGCATTTACCTATCGTCTCAACCAAGAGAATAAGCTAAGACACTAATTTAGACACTTCTTGTGTTCTCTTAAATACTAGCTTAACTACATATATTTATATGATGTGCTCAAACATTCCAGCCCCGTGACAGAGCTCCAGGCTCTAACAAGTCGGGAGCCGGGCCATCTTGTGAATCGGGAGCTTTATTGCGCCTGCTGGTGTTTCTATTTCCGCTACCCGAACTTTTCCGTCAACTCCTGCGACTATACGCATTACTCGTCCTATGGACCATTGTTGCGGGTGTGTGTTGTGGTAGTGCACAATAACGATCTGCCCTACCATCAGATTGGCCTCGCCTTTGGACTACTCCACTCGCTGCTGAAGATTGGGCAGATAATCTTTGGACCACTTGCGCCAAAGGTGCCGTCTGAGCGCCGACAACTGCTGCCATCGCTTCAAGTACGCGGGTCCTGGCTTGTTGCTCAACTCTTCTGGTCCTGATCCGTGCGGTAGCGCAAGCAAAGGCTGCCCGATGAGTAGGTGCCCAGGTGTGATCACCTCGCCATCATTTGGATCGGTGCTGTCGACGAGTAGTGGTGCTTGGCAGCCTTCACCTCTGCTTCCCAAAGTCCTCCGAAGTATGGTGCTCGAGGGGGAATAAACCTCCAGTGCACCCCTCTCTCCGCTGCGAACTCAGTCAATTGCTCCTTGTTCTCCAGTTTTGCGTTGTCGCTGAACATCGTCTTGGGTAGTCCGCGCCACCCAAAGAACCTTTAAAAGACATTCAAAAAGAATCAATGGATAGGTCCGTGACAAGTTCCAAGTGAACTGATTTTGAGGTGAAAAAACAAAAACAGCAACATAAGTTTTTACAGGGGGTCTCCTCCTTATCACACAGTTGACGTAAAATTGCCCACAGAAGTCTACCCCACATACTCTAAATGTCCGAACTTCTCAAAGGCGAATCAGCAGGCAAATTTCCTATTATTTGCCCCAATAATTTTGGTTTATATCGAAAACAGTGTACGCAATTACCAACAACTGCAGTGCACAAACTTCGAGCATTTACTACCCGAATTTTCTGGTCAAAAGTCCAACTAGAACTTTTGGACCACCATGGTAGTGCCTACGATGCAATTATATGACAAATAGTTGAATACATTTTGAAGTCCATTTGCGTTCCGTTCGCTTAGCCGAAGCAAAATTATCCACATCGAGATATTTAAATATATCCTCTTGAGGTGCCCAGCGCATCCCAAGAGTTTTATAGAAACTCTGATCATCAATTTTGAGAGTCAGTTCGTCAATAGATTTTATTTTGAACAACAGATCAGTACAGTTGGTTGCCCACTTGGAAATTAGAAAACTTCCTGATTCCAATTTTTTTTAACTTCATTGCAAATAGTGTAAAGTTCTTCTACACTATCTGCACCTGCCAACATATCATCAACATAAAAGCACTTCTTAATCACATCTGATCTAATAGGATGTGATTGTGCATGCATGTTCGCCAGCTCAAACAAGCAGCGTATCGCCAGGTGCAGAAGCTGTATCGTATGTGACTGTATTAAGTCGGTATGCCTGTATATTTTGTGAAGTATTCTCTCTCCACAAAATAAGTTGGAAATTTCTGTCTTTTTCAGAAACATTTATCTGCCTATACATTTTTGAATTGTCAGCAGTTATGGCATACTTATTCAACCGTAAATTAATCATGGTTGAATATAGCTCCTTCTGAATTGTCGGCCCAACCATCAACGTTTCATTAAGTGAAACATCTGTTGACGTCTTACTCGAAGCGTCGAAAACTACATGAAGCTTGGTGGAGGAACTTTCAGGCTTAAGAACGCATTGATGAAGAATATAATAATGCTGTTATAGAGGATTTGACTTCAGAATGGACATGTGTCCCAAATCTAAATATTCTTTCATGAAGTCATGGTACATGTTTTTAAAAACTGCATCCGCTCAAGTTGCAAAAAACGCCTTTCAGCAGTTTGAAAAGGAGATCCACTTGGAAACGACCAGAAGATAACTGCTTTACAGTTTTCTCGAAGAACAGTTCACAAGCCTGTTGTTCAGGTGTTTGGCGAACAGCCTTCGAATCGAACGGAGATTGATTCAATTCCCAGAAACGGTTAATTAACGAGTCGAGCGAACAATTAGTTTGGGCCGTTAAACACACACTGAATTGATGCCTAGGCACTTGTCCAGTACATTTGCCTGCTACTATCCATCCTAGCAGCGTTTTTTGCATTATAGGAATTTCCGAACCAAAAAAATGTCCACCTTAGCTGGCCTATCGAATTCTGGGTCTGCCAGCTTTATATTTTTGGGAATTTTCCAATTTGAAATACCCATAGAATGTCCAGGTTGTGTTGTTGAAATGGTTGTGAGAATTTATGCGCGACTGAATAGAAGCACATAACTTATTTTTGCTATCTATTGTTGCACCACCAACCATCGAGTTAGCTAAAGATGTTGGCTCCCGCTTGAGCCGTAACTCTGGGCCATACTCTCAGACATCAAATTGATTTGGGAGCCACTACCAAGTAAGGCTCGAGCAGGGTGCAACTGACCAAATCTGTGTTTTACATTAACGGCAGCTGTGGTGAGAACAATTGTTCATTGTTTGCTACATGCCCCAAATATGCGTCTGACATAGTCGCTTGAAGTGTGCTTACCTCACCTTGACCACGAGAAGTATGCCTGTGAAGAATGGTGAGGCTTCGAACAAATTCGACATTTTGATGCCTTACATTTTGACACCATATGCCCCCAACGAAACAATTTAGGCACAACTTTTGTGTTTTGATGAATTCAAAACGCTGCATAACTGATATTGCAGCAAACGATGGACACGAATCAATATTGTGCGTCTCTGACTTGCAGAAGACGCAGACAGACGATGATGAACGTCCTCCATCAGCACAAGCAAAGGACGATTTAAACTGATGGGGCTTCTTAGCACAATCTTCCCAAAATGGAAGCGTATCATAGTCTGCTCTTCGAAACGAGATTTGGTAACATGGTCTACCTTTGCCATGACCATGTGAATTATAATTGCACTAGCAATGAAGCTTAAATAGCAGACACCGTATCTATGATCGATCATAATGTCTGAAAGGTGCCCTACGGGTAACAGAAGCTGACAATAAAGTTATATGAAAAAAAATGATCGATCTCAAACTCGATGCAGATGGTTTTGGTTTTAGGTACTGCTTTGAGACTACTTTGAGGGCCTTTGGGTAGTTACAATCCGTTAATTGGGACAGCTTAACTACCCCCAATGCTTCATCTGACAAACACGAAACTAAGTGATTGAACTTTCTGACGATTGAAAAGGAATTGTCATCATCGACTAAACTTTCAAACAGGCACATCAAATTTTTGGGTAAAGGTTAAATAGCTGCGCGCACGCAATTTTATTTATTCAACATTTTTTTGCCTGCGGCGCTTTTTAAGTTATTATCTTTTTCGCAACACTGGTTTAAACAGCTGACAAATCTTAAGTTTGGTCTATAATTTAACTATGAATCATCTTACAAACGAACAATGCTTGCAAATTATTGCATTTTATTATCAAAATGAGTGCTCTGTTAAGAAAATTCATAGCGCGTTTTCTTATGGCTCTCCATTATGATCAGTTTAATTGATCCATTAAGCGGCTATTCGGACTATTGCGACAAAATGTGACTATTTTTTGAGGGGCTATTTTAAATTGAATGTGTATACAGACAAGCCCGCGCCTTGGAGGACAATATTGAAGCAGTTATTGGTGAGTCATGTTGGAAAAGTTTACCAAAATTGGAAATGGAAAGCGGATGGAGCATTTGAGGCGCAGTCACGTTCAACATTTGCATCAAATAATCTTCAAACTTTTAATTATATGCACCGTACTATCGATTCAAATAAACATTTCATGCATTTCACTGAATTTTATATGTTTTTCTTTTGAAAAACTTTCCTATAGCTCTTACAAAATGAAGCTTAACAAATAATAAACAAAAATGGTTAAATAGTCCTTAAATCAATTTCGACTATCTTCTTAAAAAGTCTTCTTATGAACGTAATGAACTTCGGGGAATAATTAAATCAATTCAAAAGAGAAAAAACAAAAAAATTAAATGATATGTAATTCAAAGTACATAAATACAAAATAAATAAATGGAAAAGGTTTAATATGTGCCCTCAGCACTGATTTTTATATTTATTTTTACAGGTATATTTATGATGAATTTAGGTAAAAGAATTATGTCTCGGACTTTTCTAGTTTTTTTTAAATTGAATTTTGAAAATAATTAAATTTACATGTATTTTGTTGTTACATTTTTATGCAAGGCAACATTTTGTGCCGGTATAGTGTTTAATAAACCGATTCTTTGAAATGAAAACTGTGCAAACAAGAAAATTCATAATGTTTAGAAAAACAGCGTGCTGCAGGAAAAAAATGTTAGAAAAAATAAAATCGCGCGCGCGATCGGTTTATTGGACACTGTACCGTCACTAAATGTTGCAAGGCAGACTGGCGCCTTGCATAAGAATGCAACAACAAAATAAATGTAAATGTAAATTTAATTTTTTCAAAATTTAATTAAAAAATAAACTAGAAGAGTTCAAATCGCGCGCGATTTTATTTTTTCAAAAATTTTTTACCTGCAGATTACATTCAATATCAATCTAGAAGTTGTGGCTCACACAAATATGAACTTTCTAAGGAGGGGCGTATTCAGTATTTTCTAATTTTTTCGCCAACGAAAACGCGCTAACGAAAACATCGTTCGCTTAGAGGGCGTGGCTGTCGCGAACAGACGTTATAAAAATCTCACGCAGACTTGAGCATACTCACATGCACGCACACACAACCATTTAAAGGGAAGAAACGTAAACGTGACTGGTCTTTGAACACGGTCGGGATCGGGGATGTTAGATATTAGGGTGAGTCGCTTTCCAAGCACTGCAAAAAATGCAAACGTTTTCTTTACTTTTAAAATAAACATATAGCAAGGTACAAAATGTGCCATTTATTCACCGCTCTCTTTCTTAATACTTCATTTCAAATACATCGGTTAGTGGGACACTGTACCATCACAAAATGGCGCCTTGCACAAAAACGCAACAACAAATACATGTACATTTTAGTATTTTAAAAATTCAATTAAAAATAAAGTAAAGGCGAATACCAAATAATTCTTTGACCTAAAATCTTGATAAATATTTATATATAATTAACCTTTACGTTTTCTTATTTTAATATTATTATATAAATATTTACCTGGAGTAATATAACATCATACATACATATGATCCGGCTCAAACGGCCAATTTGTCGATGTGTCAGTTCCAGTTCCTGCCGTCATTAAATACTGGTCAATAACACTTTTATTTGAATAGTAATTTATAGAAGTTGTACTTAAATTAATTTAATGACTGTAAAATAACCATGTTATTCGTTAATATATTTTTCTCACAAGCCGTCAGATTGATAATTTATAAAATCGCATTGATATCAATAAATCAAATAATTAAACGATTTCAAATTTTTCACTCTTATTATTTTTGAATTAGAATGATTTGGTTTTCTTTAAGTGTATCGTTCAATAAGACCTACACATGTACAATATATGTATATATGTACACATATATATGTTTGTATATACATCTGCGTATGTGCGTGCTAAGTATACCAAACCCCAATGGTGCCGCACGTTGCCTCATTATGCTAAGCAGCGACGACTTGGGGTGAACTTCAAGAAAAAGACAAGGCGCGAGGATAATGGCAACATCACATGTATATATATATATATATATATATATATATATATATATATATATATATATATAACCCCAACGGTTATATACATATGTTATATATATATCATATACAGCCGATAGGGATAACGGTAACATTAAGGAGCATTTTGCGGAGGTGGAACAACCACGAACCCACCCTCGCACGTATAGTTAGTGGTGTAGTCGAAATATTGTAAGACGAAATCTTATACGCACATTTATGTGCACACATATGAACAGTCTGTGCGTTGGGTGTATACAAATAATATATATGCATACACACATGCATATGTACTTAGATGCATATTCAATGGCGTCCTTATATAAGTGAGTACCTTATGTGTTCAACAATTTAATAATATTCAAATTGAACTTATAAACGCATACAAACGCATGCACGTTATTATTGTGCAACTGGAGAGAAGAGACCATATAGACTTAATAAATTGCACATGCTGAGTAAGTTGATTGTATTTATGTATGTACATACATATGTATGTATATGGGCTTATTAATTTCTTATTTGCTTTTACTTTTGACTTTACTTAACCGCCTACTTACTGCAACTCGCAACTTATCAATTAAAATGAGTAATTAATATAATAATAATTATGTGAATTTTGATAGTTCTTTTGCTATTATAATGCACATATACAAACACTTATACTTATGTATAACTGGATCCAGAGCAACGAAATTAATATGGTAAACAATGCTACGCATAGCAAGCTCATTGCTTTAGAGGGAAATTTCGTAAATGTCCCAAGTAGAAATTGAAAAATACCATTGCGTTGCATAGCAGCAAGCTACTGTGCTTATACAAAATCAAGCATACTTTTAGGAGTGTCAGTTAAATAAAAATTATGTATTTATAAAAAAAAAATTTTTTTTTTTTTTATTAAGTCAAACGGGGAAATCCATTATACCCTTTGTGTCCTTGTCATCTATTAAATCAGACCATTTGGGCGCGCCAGCTAACTAACTATAGTCGAACCCGGAATCCCTGTATTCTGTTAATACTAAAATACAAATTAATAAATGTAATTAATTATTTATTTGTGTATATGATTTAGGCTGCTGCCGAGTTTTGTTAATTAATGTCCTCGAGTCGGTGGTCTAGTTATAGTATTCTATAGTATAGAAAAGCCAGCGTACACTGGTGCAAGAACAAAAAAAAAGGGAAAAGGAAATTGTGAATGGAAATGGAAAGTTTTTCAGTTCTTCTTTTGGTTAAGGAAATATAAAAAGTAGGCGCGGAACGAATGCTAAGCACGGCCCTTATGCGTTGACACGATTGGACTGGGATTGGCTCGGCGCGGTGTTCAGGCTGCCAGAGTCACGTGGCTCCGCCCAGTCTTTGCCTCTGCCTCTGAGTTTCTTTATTCAGATCCAACCTTTCCTGTCCCAAACACACACACACCAATTTTTTGCAGCGCGCTTGTCTTTGCACACACCACAAGTTCCTCTTTGGCTTCCTTTGCACTTATGATTCTCTCTGTTCCTTTTCAATGCGTTATTATTTTTCCACTTTTTCGCAGCGCACTTTTGAGCGTATAAATGCCTCTGTGTGTGGGTGTGTCTCTGAAAATACATATACACATACCCATGTATACCAAAGTCTATACATGTATGTATATGCATGCGAGAGTGTCTGTGTGAGTTTTGTAAGCTGCGTGACACACACACACACACTCACACACATACACACTCACTCCACATTACCTATAAACACGCGTCCATTTGTATATATACGTATAAGTGTGAATGTGAGTGTGCATACATACATAAGTATCTAGAAACTAAAGAAAATGTTTAGCTTCCTCTTATGTCTACGCTGTGCAAGAGGTGGGAGCAGGAGTTCGGGGTGTTGTGCCACGCCGAGGAGTAGGCCGACAAATAGACGAAAACTCGGTGCGTGTTGGCGAGGGGAGGGGAGGAGAGGGGGAGCCAAGTAGCTACACTCCTTGAGAAAAGTACAGTCGCGCCGACATAGAGAATTTAAATTTGACGGCGGATTAGGTGGGGGGGCGCTTAAAGCAAAGGTATGTGATGAAATGAAAAGAATTCTTGTAAGAATTAAACTTGCAAGAAACTGCACATGCAAGAAACAGAAAAGTATAATCTAATTAAGTGGTGCATCGATTTGCCCAATCTTTATAATTCGGCTATATCATAATCCCAGATTCATGGCTCCCTTATGTACAAATATACATGCATATATGTTTTGCTCCGCAATATTCAGTATGTCAAGAAACACTTTACACACTGAATAAAATATATTTTTTTTTACTTTCCGTTAAGAACTCATTGACTTCTAATCCATTTATTATTTTTTTTATCCAATTAAATTGTACTATATATATTTAGTTGATATCATTATAAACATTAACAAAGCATTTAATATTCAATGTTTGAATTTGAATTTTTTAGTTTGAATTAAGTGCACAAGCTGCCTTTAATTGATAGTGATTTGATATCATTATACATTTTTATCATAGCAATCATTATTGACAAATTGGTTTTTCAAAAGGACAATATTCATACATACTTTGTATGTATGTAAGATTTAAGATGCATTTTAAATCATATAAATTGTATTTTTTTCAATAGTTTTTAGATAAAATTAATTCAATTTTAACTTAGTTTTGGCTTAGAAAATTTTACCACTTAGTATTTGTGCTGCTGTGTTCGACTTTCTTAACAACTTTATGCATTTCTTGACGAATTCCTATCGATTATTGTGCTAGTCTTCCACTCGATCTAATACTATTGTATATTACGCCAGATAATTGGCCCAAAACATATATTATATGATATTATATTCGTATGTAAATATGCGAAAGACCACCGTTAGAATTCAATTCACATAAGGAAGAGTTGTCTTCATTGCACCGTAAAGGGTGATGAGAAATGGATTCATTACAGCAACCCGAAGAGTTAAAACCTTGGGGCTTGGCTGATCATGTGATCTACGAATATTCCCCTTGTGAAGGTTATGATGTGTATTTGGTGGCACCACTTGGTCTCATTTATTATGAGTTAATGAAACCAAGTGAAACCATCACTGGGAAATGATTTCGAACTCAATTGATGCGATTAAGCCGAGCACTGTGCGAAAAAAGCCACAATACAAGCAGCCACACAATTATGTGCTCTTGTTGCATGATAAGTGCACGACCTCACGTTCCAAAGCCAGTAGAAACCTACTTGGTTACGCTGATATTCCCCACATATTGCGCATGCCGATTATCACTTGGTTTGTGCGATGACACACGGCCTGACTAATCAACAGTTCCATGAAGTATAAAGACATTGAAAACGCAACAATACACAGAGAAAGCCTTATGTATTTGGTAAGGTTATCATATATGCTCAATGCAAACAAGTCTCTCATTGCTATTGTTGCTCAAGCTATAACTAAGTCTTCTTCATATGTAGTAATAATATTGGGTTGCTCAAAAAGTAATTGCGGATTTTTCATAGTCGGCATTGACAAATTTTTTCAACGGCTTGTGACTCTGTAATTGCATTCTTTCTTCTGTCAGTTATGAGCTGTTACTTTTAGCTTGCTTTAGAAAAAAAGCGCGCGAAATTTTGTTTACATTTCTTTGTTTGGCGTCAATTTTAATATGGAGCCCACAAAGGAGCATTTTCGTCATATTTTACTTATGTGTATATATGTGTATGGTGATGAAGCCTTAAAAGGAAGACAGTGTCAAAATTGGTTTCGCAAATTCCGTTCTGGAGATTTTTCACTTAAAGATTAGCCACGTTAAGGTCGGCCAATTGAAGTTGATGATGACCAAATCAAAGCATTAATCGAATTGGATCGTCATGTAACTGAGCGTGAGATAGGAGAGAAGTTAAATATGCAAAAATCACCCGTTCATTATCACATAAAAAGTCTTCGACTGGTGAAAAAGCTTGATATTTGGGTACCACATGTATTGAAAGAAATTCATTTAACACACCGAATCAACGCTTGTAATACGCACCTTAAACGCAATGAATTCGATCCATTTTTAAAACGAATCATAACTGGAGATAAAAAATGGATTGTTTACAACAACGTTAGTCGAAAACGATCATGGTCCAAGCATGGTGAACCAGCTCAAACCACTTCAAAGGCCAAAAGAAGGTTATGCTGTCTGTTTGGTGGGATTGAAAGGGTGTCGTATATTTTGAGCTGCTTCCAAGGAACCAAACGACAAATTGAATACAGCCATCAAGGAGAAGCGACCAGAATTGGTCAATCGTAAAGGTGTCATATTCCACCAGGAGAACGCTAGACCGCACACATCTTTAGATATATATATCAAAAACAGACAAACAGATGCAACATATAATTTCAAAAATAAGATAAGTTGAATCTTTCAAGGAATAAAACCTAATATTAAGGAAAAGAAGAAAGAAGACCCTTTCTTTCTTATACTTTTATTTAAATTATGCGAACGGTTCCTTACTTCTTATGTTTTATGATGGCAATAATTGGTATGTATGTTTGTAAGATTGCTGCATTGTACATAATCGTATATGAACAGTATATATACACATGTATATAGACATATATATTTCTCTATGCGTTCTCTCAACCCTTTTTTTGTCCTTTCCTTTCCTTTCCTTTCCGTTACCTTTTCTGTGGCGGCGCTGCCTTAATCGTCATTTTTTAAGCTCACTCTCCCTCGCACTCTCCCACAGTCGTTCTTTAATGACAGCCCTACCAGTGCCAGTGCCGAAACCTGGGTACGCCTTCGCTGCTTTATCCCATTCTATTTCATCTCAAGCCAACCCACTTAAACAACCATCATCTCCGCAGCCGTAGACGGCGACGTCGACACCAACGCTGCTGCTGCGGCCGCTGTATCGCCCATTTTCCTTTTGGTATTTTGAAATTTAAGCCACCACTTGTGTGTATCATTAAAATACAACACATACAGCTACAGTACATATATATATATGTATATGTATGCACAGAAAACGACAGGCAGAGCATAGCAGGAAGGAAGGAAGGAAAAAACTCAAACTATCGCTAAAATTGAAGAAAAGTTGCTCAAAAATACTCGACAAAAAATTCAGCTATGGCATTTTGTGGTGAGCCAAATCGGGTGGGCAAGAAGTCTAAGTTGGGTAAAGGCGTAATGGGACAAGAGTGGTGCAAGTCTGTGTGTATGGGCGGCGTGTGCGCAACGTGCGTGCCTCTCTGCTAGCAGCGACACCATCTCTGTTTTTGTACGAAAATGTGGTTTCTGAAACACCAACATCGAAATGTATGCAGCTGCCAGCACACCAGCGAGGAAATTAGATAGAACATTTATACCAGTTACTTTTTATACTAATAACTTTTCTTTTTCTGTATTACTTATACTAGCTTGTAGACTAATACTAATAATTTGCCATATTCTACGCTACTACGTATTTCGAATTAAAACAATTGATGTCATAGCTATACAGAATTAAATAACATTCATTTCTCTTTATGTCTATCATTATCATCTACTACATAACGAATTTCGAATGAAAATAGCTATACCATTTGTACAAACATAATACTAACATGTAACCTGTCTGTAACATAGCTGTGACAGGTCTGTAACATAGCATTTGTACAAACATAATACTAACATGTAACATGTCTGTAACATAGCTGTGACAGGTCTGTAACATAGCAATGACATGTCTGTAACATAGCTGTGACATATCTGAAACATGCCTTCAACACGCCGGCAAGATATCTAGAACATGTCTGTACCATGTCTGTAACATAACTTATTCTATTCCATATTACTAATACTCTCTTTGTGCCCTACTTATTTCGAATGAAACATTTGACATAACACCTATACATAATTAAATAACATTCCTTCTTTCTCTCTATGTTTATCATCATCATCTTCTATATAATGAAGAATGAATGAAGATAGATATACCACTTGTACAAACATAATACTAACACATAATATGTCTGTAACATTGCTGTGATGAGTCTTTAACATGTTTGTAACATTCCGGCAAGATATCTGTAAGATGTTGGTTAAATGCTTATAACATGCCTGTAATGTCTGTGACATAACTTCTCATATTCTATATTGCTAATACTATCTTTGGCATTACGTATTTCGATGCAGATTCGATTCTTTTGTATTTGCGTCAATTGTCTAATACTTGCACCGTATGGATGGACGTATCTACAATAATAGGCCAGTGTGTCTGTCTTTCTGAAGAAAAACAAAAGATTTAAACTCCTAAAAAAACTAATAGCATTGACTATGTACAAAGGTTCCTGGACAATCGTTGGACGTTGTCGTTACTTACTTTTATCATGGAATATAGCTTTTGTATATATTGATTTTAAGAAACGACAATAGGTCAAGATAAAGTTGTTGGTAGATTGTTGTTGGTACATAAACTTAAAGCACGTGTATGTATGTTTATGTTTCTGGCTTGGTTTTGGGTGGGGGAAGGAGTGAGTAGTGTCTGTACATTATATATGGTTCCCGGTGGTTTTTATTCCTCTACAGGTTTTATGTGACCACAAAAATGAGTTGGGAGAACGTGTAGGGAAAATTTCGGGACATAAATGTGGGAGTTCTTCTTTCAAGTAGTACATTTTCATTGTCTTGGCATAACTAAAGATATTATGCCTGAAGTTAACATATTATAACTAAATAACACGATAACCTAGTTTATAATGTACACATTATTAAATACATCTACCTATAAAACAGGCAGAAAGAGGCGTGGAAAAATTACCTATACACAAAGTATTTTTAAATTCTTGCTCAGGATACCGTCTGAATAATACAACACCCAATAAGTATTTTCACCCAATAATAACGCCATTTCATGTCTTGTGAACATGCATGAATTGGGTTAAGTTCTCTTGAGGGCACACTTATAAGACTCTATTTGATTTAAAATATGTGACAACAAAGTTTGTGATGTTTTTAGATCGTGTAAGACCTTCTTAAGTAATTCCGATAATTATAGAAAGTACAGAATTTGCTGTTGGAAATTACAAACGTCAGCTAGTCTGTCACTTTTAAAGGCATCCTGAAAATCGTTTGTCCGAAATCAGTAGGAGATAAACCCCATAAAGATAAGCAGTAAGGAAAGCAACAGTCGCGCGGCACGCGACAGTGGGATACCCTTCGACCTATGTTCCTATATATGTACACATATACATACATATGCACATGCTTTGAAATTATTCCCGACAGAGTGCGGTCGCGAATCGCGGTCGCCTTCCACCCTTGTTAGCTGACACAAGCACTTGATTTTATGCTCATACTTTCTTAAATAACTTTCACTGTTTATTGTCCGATCGGATTGTAATTTAGAGAATAAGTAGATATTTCATTCAGGTTAGTCTATGTTAAAGTCAGAAAGTTGTGTCTTTTATACAGCGCTTATAAATTGAGTTAAAAAATTTAATTATTGATTTGTGGGGACGGTGGTCGTGACACTCAACATTTGAAATAAACTTCATCTGCACAGAAACCTTCAAGCCAAATTTGGTGTCTCTAGCTCTTATAATAACTGAGATCTGTGTGTTCATCTGGTCATCCGGACAGTCAGATAGACATGGCTCAATCGACTCGACTAGTGATCCTGACCAAAAATATATATACTTTATGGGGTCTGCCACGCCTCCTTCTGCTTGAACATACTATTTTTTACCATTTTCAATGGTCGAAGGCTATAAAAAGTATAGGTTTATATCTAAGTACAGTCAGATCGAAAGATAAAGTTAATTATAAACTAAGTGCGTCAGGATTAAAATTCTTGAAATATGAAGTATATGTGAGCATAAGTGCTCCAAGTCAAAATGTGAAATTTAAGAGACTTAAGGGTGGGTTGTACCCGTGTAAAAGTGGTGGAAATAAAATTAAACAAAATGGCTTCATGTTGTATAAATCTTCTTGGGTGGTGAGTTGCGGGTGGGCAGGGTGTACGAAACAGGGCACCCGTGAAAAGGTAACCGTTTCAAGATGAAACACCAAAGTTTACATTTCTTAATAAAGTTTATAATGCGCAAAAGATGTCATTTATGATCGGCATCATCAGAGGGTCGTTGTGTGGAGCTGCTGACAACACTAGTTGTGATCGAACAATAGTCTCTGATCAATCAACTTGCAGCACAGCGACAGAGAGGCGTCAACACCCGGGCAGGACGTCGATCTTATGACGAGTAAAAGTGGCATATATAGCCGGTCGATTCATTAGCTTACTCTGCTAGCAATCGGTTGGAGCCCTACGGAACTTTAACGGGGAAGATTCTAAATTAAGTTTGACTTTATTAGAATTGGAAAGAACATTTCTGAAATTGAGTTAAATTAAAGTAGAGCGGGCACAGTAAAGATCGCTCTTTATTTCTTGAGTTCTTGATCAGGCAACATACACATCATATGTGTAACAGAAATATAACATTGTAGATTTCTTATTTGTCAAGCAGAAATACAGACTATCTTTGGCATGCCCTGCACCTTTGGTGTTCAATACTTTATTTAAATAAAGGTAAATAAGTTTTTCATATTGTTCATGGATGTGTTAAGAACGTAAGCAACCCTTAGAATACAGTACAACTTTGAGTGAATGATAAGAACTCTCATTTTGGCCGATTCTTCTTCAAATAGTAATGAAACATTACCAGCGTAACTGCAATAACTCTGCACCCAATTTAAAAAGGCATAATATAGACTATTGTCATATGTACTATAGGTAATCTATGGACTCCTTCACGTCTCCTGCATGCTACATAGTTACAATTAAAACCCGCTACCCACAGGGTAGAAGGCTTTTATGTTAGGGGCAGAGCGAGTCGTGGCAGACCGAATATTTTACACAAAGTAAGTCTACCATTTTTTTATTTTTTCAATAGTTGAAGGGTATAAAATTGTGTAAATTCTGCGCGGAGATATCAATAAAAACGGAAATCGAAGCGTAGTTTCAATGCAAGTCAGTGAACAGTTTTATTGATTTCTGAAAATTTAGTTGCGATAGGATAATTAACATACATTTACTTCCTAATTTTGAACAGGTGCTGATTTGCAAATTGTTCCTTGTAAAGCTTAAATAATAAGTTTATGATCAGTTCGCGCACACTAGATCTGGATCGATCACTCACGATAATTGCGATATATCAAATATTTGGACACTAAGCAATGAACACATAGAGACGTCAAACAGCTCTAAAGCTGTTTCCAGCTGATTTTTCGGACCTAGTACCCCAGGAAAGAAGAAGAGCAGAACAGCTGTTCGACACTCAGTACAAACTGTGCATAGCATCAAAACTGCTTCTGTCGCACAACGACAGCGGAACGATAAGCATGCGTGTACTTATTTGAGCTGTGCGATCGTTTCCATGTGTGCGTGTATGTATGCACGGCCCGCGTATGAATGTATGCGTTGCTAGTGAAGTTTGGCAATAGGCAAATGCTTCGGCCAGCGCGCTGGCAGCCTGAAGTCAATTTGGTGTTTCGTATTGTGGTAATCGACCGTGCACGATCGGGGAAGAGCTATTATAAGCGCTATAAACACCAAAATCGCAGATCAACTTTATTTCAAATGTTGGATGCCACGCCCACCGCCTCCGCAAATCAATAATTTAGTTATTCAGCTCGATTTATAAGATAAAAAATATAACTTTCCGACTTTAAAATATACTATTGATTATTATATCTACGTGATCTCTAAATTTCAATCCGATCGGATATAAAAGTTATTCAGGAAAGTATGAGCATAATGCCAAGCGCTTGTTGTAGTTAACAATGAATGAAACTACACCGAAACTCGTTTCTGTTTCTTTTCTTACTATTTTTATTTTTTTGTTCAAGTAAATAAGCTAAATCAAATTTACAATCGTTTTTCGTTTGTCGTTTACAAACTAAAATCTATATTCCCATTCTTTGCCAATTTTCAATAGGTATAAAAGTTTGTTAGAAATTGAGGCACTATCGCATCGAAAATATCAAATATTAAGCTAGAACTTTGTTTTTATCTAGAACTTTGTTAATAGAGTGGTTGATTTGGGTTCATTTCAGGGACTTAGTTCATTAGTTCATTTTTTTATGAACTATAGTTCAATCTTCAGTTCGTTCGTTCGAGTCCTTTGGTCTTTTGTTCTTCGTTGGTCAACATCTTATTTTGTCATTGAATTTTGCCACTCTCCGCGCATTTTGAAAGCTTTGAGCCTATGCCGTGTATATTTATTCTTGATCAGCAGCAAAAAATCATCAGGTAAATTTGACTAGTCATGTCCGTCAGTCCAAACTAGTGTCCTAACTTGTACCCCATAGACCTATACCTATAGGGAATTGCTGTACTGAAATGTTTGCATATATGATATGTGTGTAAGGACAAAGCAGATGTCCAACCGGAGGGTGCTGTACAGCTAATCCCTGACCAGTCTCGCGTTACATAACAACAAAAATTATTTAAATCACAAAAGTTTCAAATAGAAATTCATTGAAAATTGCATGAAAACACAGACAAAAAATTATAGGGTTGCTCGGCGAATTTGATTCATCAACGCAAACGAGGACATAAAGTTGGAAAGACACATACATATAACCATAAGCGAATGTGCCTGATTTTTGATTATTTCCAGTGTCCGAAAACGGGTTTGCATTCCCAGCGAGCGCTGCACGCTCGCGCAGAACCAGTTGGTCTTAATCTTATGCAAGTTGCAGTAGTGTCCGAAGAAGCACAGCCCAGCAGGATTCGAACTCTTGACAAACAAACAAAGCATAACAACATGATTCTGACCGATGGTCAGCTAGAAAGAAAACGCAAACACCACGCTTACCATCCCCAATTGTTTTTCTCATCACTTCTTAATAGCCCATTTCTTTTGCTATGTCCCAATGTCTTCGGGCAAGAGATTTATGATAGAAGTTTATAGCCGGTTTACATTTAGCTAAATAAGTTGAAATATGAAATGTGGAATTTTGTATCGACTTTAGCCTTAAATGGGTTTCCAGCAGTTGAAAATGCTTTGGCACTGCAGTACATCTATTTGTAGATTCCAATCCATTCCAATTCTGGACAGCTGGGATTTAGCTGAAGAACTCCTCGGAAAACTCAACAGCGTCGGAGTCGTGAAAGATGTTGCAGCCAACCTGGATGCAGCAGAGTTTGGTGGCACCCAACATTTGACGGCCGGTCTTTTGCACATTCAGACTCTTCCACACTGGACCGAAGCTCATTAGTTGACCAAATCCGTAAAGAAAGGGGCGGCTAGACAGTTTGGCATAATGCTTTTCCAACAAGTTCATGAATGCCCACTTGAGCTTCAAGGCGATCAGCGCTTTTCTTCATTCAGTCCATACAGTTATTTATATATACAAAGTTGATCATAATTTTTGTTTTGTAAAGTTTGTTACTATTTGCAGTGTGACCAGTATTTTATAGTTTTGGTAAAGTAAATATTGTTAAATCGGTCACACTGTGTGCCGAAATAATGTATAAAATGTAGGCAAGTAATTTTAGTTCATCTGGAGACAGGCTTTAATTCGAAAAACGATAATCCTGAAAGTTTACTCTACTCATACTCATACCCATTAAAAATGGTCTAATAACTTGGTGTAAATGTGTGTAACAGGCAGAAAGAGGCGTAGCCCTACAAATCGCATATATTATAGTTAGCTGCAGCTCAAGTCTTATAAACAATCACATTTGTTTTGGTTTTAGGTCTTTTTCAAATTGATACTAGAAAAAGAAAATATAAACAAATTGTTTTTATTTTATTTTATTTTGACCTCACCAAAACACTATATTTTCTTCTGAAAGAATTGAAATGTTGGAGTTTATGTGCATGTAGATATTGGTTCTTCTGCAAGAATTGAAAAAGGTTTTCCACTTGGCCTGTGGAAATATGTCAAGTCAATAGACAGACTAAATCAAACAGAGGACTTGAAAATTCACTTGCTTATTTCTTGTGCTTTCGCCAGAAGTAAGAGAGTTCAGTGTGTCATATGTTACATATGAAGAGCGAGCCTTGCCAAAGGGTAATTGACTTCTCTCTTGCGGCTGGCATGTGAAAAGGAAAAAGGGAGCGATGTGCTTATTATATGGGGAAGAAGAGCGAGAATATAATGACTTTTTTTAATGCAAGGGGACATTTGTTCCGCATGTAAGAGTAAAAAAGCCTATTTCTGCCTAAAAGAAATTCAACTAAAGTGTGCAAAACATACGTGCGTAATATATGTGTGAACATGAGATACATATACATATATGGTATACATATGTGAAAAGTACGACAGCAGCTTCTTGAATAATGCCTGCATAAGCAGAAGTAAATCTACAGCTGTGACTCAACGTTCTAGGTCTCTACAGTAAACACAAAGATTGTATTTTTAATAAATATAATAATAATTAACAATTTAAATAATAAAAGAGAGAATAAGGGTAAATAATAATAATAACGAGAGCAATAGTCGCGCAAAACGCGACAGTGGGATACCCTTCGACCTATGTTCCCGTGTAGTTTAATTTGTTAAATTCAAACACATATGCATATGCATATGCTTTGAAATTAATCCCGACAGATACGTTCGCGCTTTGCGCTCGCCGCCTCTCTTGTTAGCTGACAGAAGCACTTGGTTTTAAGCTCATACTTTCTTAAATAACTTCTGTGTTTATTGTTCGATCGGATTGTAATTTAGATATTTTATTCAGCTTAGTATATGTTAAAGTCAGAAAGTTGTATCTTTTATACAGCGCATGCAAATTGAGTTCAAAAATTAAATTATTGATTTGTGGGGGCGGTGGGCGTGGTACCTAACATTTGAAATAAACTTGATCTGCGCCGAGTATATAGGAAACACCAAATTTGGTGTCTCAATCGACTCGGCTGATCCTGAGCAAGAATATATATACTTTGTGGGGTCTGCCACGCCTCCTTCTGTCTGTTACATACATTTGCACAAAGTTAGTATACCCTTTTTTGACCTTTTTCAATGGTCGATGGGTATAACTAGCTTCGGACAAACATGTGTAAATTTGTCCAAGTACGTACAAACACTAAGCATCGAACATATACATGCGAGCTTGTGCATGCATATACGCACACATTAAAACGATCGCAGAGCGCAAAGAAATGCACCCTTGCTCATCGTTCCGCTGTCGTTGTGCGACTGAGTTGATGCCGCTGTGCGCTTTTCGCGGTTTCTAACGAAGAGAGCCGATCGCTCACTTGTGAAACACTTCGTGTTCAGGGGTCCCAGTCTCCGCAGTGCATCAAATGAGTAGATTCCGCTGTTTGAGTACTCTATATGTTCGTTGTTTAGTGGTACAAACATGCGTAGAATGCTTTTTTAAATTTTATTGCATACTTTTGCAAACTCTTCTTTACAGTGCAATGTTAATAACAGTGTTTTTATTATACGATCTGCCGCAGCTCGCTAACAGAATTAGTTAGGTAAGTAGAGAACTGCTTGCATTTCAGAGCGATCCAATGATGAAAAAAACTACAGCTAGAGGGAGCCATATATGGCTGTGCTGCTTTAGGAAAACAGCTAGATTTAAAAAGAATACTGCTAAAGTTGGTTACTCTGGATACGTGATATGAGGTAACTTAAAAATAAAATTGATTTAAACTCTCTCGGCACGATAGAGAAGTATTTCAAAACTAACTAACTGAGGCTCCTGTATTTTGTGAGCATGTGGTAGAGTTTTTCTTAAGTCGCAACTTCCATTCGCTCCTTTTATTTGTATATATACATACATACATATTTCTTGTATATATCTAATACATATGGCTATCGGATGTCGTGACTGTGTTGGGTTTGTGTGTGTAATATTTTATTTACCTCCCGCATTTATCTGATTTAACGAAGTCGAGAGTAAAATTGCAAGGTAAGCATGCCAATTTATCAATAAGCAAAACATTCGAAAGTCGACCTGATCTGCCTCGGTTGTCCAACTGCTGCTCCTGTTGCTTCTTCTCACCCTGCATCACGGACAGCACGACGATGGACCTAATTCACTTCACAGTTTTTTCCCCAATTTTTTTGACGATTTCCAAGTGAAAATGCAAATTGACTAGAGTTGAAAAAAAATCCAAGTAAAGAGAAACATTCATATGGCCGTTTATTCTCTGGCATAATGATACCCTTGCAGAGAGTATATTCATTTCCGAGACCATTAGCAAAAATCTCCGACCTTAAAAAAATTGTCTTTAAATAATAGCAAGAATATAACATATATGTTAGCTGCCATAGCAACAATCTGTCGAAAGACCAGTGTTGTGTCTTAAATTGACCTACTTTATTATTGCTAATCAAAGTTATATCATAACCATCGTACTTTCTTTCCATTTCATTAAAATCTGACAACTTTATGCTATAGCTTTCATAGGAACTATTAGTTGCAAATAAAGATTCTCATATAAAAGTTGTATATGACCACGATTGGATTTAATAATACATACAATATTATTCAATAATACATACAATATTATTCAATAACACATACAATATTATTCATTAAAACTATCGGATCAGATAAGAACCTGTAAGTGCTACGACACACCAAAGGTAGGCTTAGTTTCTGATAAAAACTAATCACATAAGGTGGGAAGGTTCTGAGATAACTTGACATATGTAAGAGCATATTCTATATTTTACACCTGCCTGTGGACGTTTATCATAACTTGAGTAAGCATACATATGCTGCTGAACAACCCCAATCACAGTGCATAGAGTATTTAAACTTCGGGGCAATGATGCAACATTGCAACGTTGTGTTATGTTGCCTTCATTTTTGCTGCGGATGCGTGATTATTTTTTTGTATTGGAGGAATTGCTCTGTGGCACTTCCGAGCTGCCAGCGGAAGCAACAGGCTTGAGCAGGCGCGAACAGGCGTAGAGGTATTCGCAATTTACCGTTGGTTGCTGCTAAAAAAAAGACTCAGGACCAAATGAAAGGAAGGGGTAGGCCAAGACCGCATGTTAATTAACATGACTTTGTGGTGAAGTGCTGTAGATGTGGACGATGCCATCGTGGACGGTTGGGTTGTACCAGTTCCCGTTCCCCATCGCCTTAGTCCTCAGCGGCACCGCACAATATTTGTCCAACAACATAATGTGTTTGTTTAAATGCCAAAGTGGCCAGAAGAGAGTCCATCCCACTGCTGTAGCAAGCAGCAGCAGCTGTGAAATGTGAGAATAAAAACAATTTAATAGGAGGCAAATCGCGGCAATTATGTGCCCTAATCCCCCGGGACATTAGCGTGCTTTTTTATATACCTTCAGCCTTTGATTGTGTTTTTTGCTGCACACACATTCGATTTTTTGCACTTCCTTTTTAGGTCTTTCGTCACACAAAATTTAAATCGGATTTCTTTGGCGTCGTGAGCGGCGTTTCTGTGTTAATTAATTGCTATGCGACTTTTTAAATCAATTTTGTGGAACGTGAATATCAATGGACAAACGGACAGTGCTGTGGTAGGACAGTGACCGGTGAGGTGAGGTGGGGTACTTTATGCCACTAAACAGCGGTGGTAGTGGGTACAAGTGGACTAACTGGACGTAGTGGACGATTTGGAATAAAACCAATTGGAGTCCAATTGAACAGTGTTTCTGCGCACAGTCGCAGTGTTGCTGCTCGCCGCTAGATGTCGCTGCTGAAAAGTACCCAGGGATATTTAAGCATGCCTCTCTTATTTTTACTCTTTCAGCAGAGAAATTTAATTTAATTTTTTCTTATAGAAGAAGAAGCAAGTGAAAAAACTTGCAGCCTCAGCCCCAGGACGAGTTGTACACTACGAATTGATTGAACGACACGATCCCGAGCCATGTTATAATAATATATTTGTGCGATGAGAGCATGTGTAGTGCTAGACTATAATACTATAAATATGTGTAGCATGTGTAGCGCTAGACTATAATACTATAAATATATTATAATATATATAATATATACGTTAATACTATAACAAATATAATATGATAGTTTCATTATCAGTCCAGTTGCTGCTATTTATTTGTAAGATTTTAACTGCTTTACGCTTAACTATGTTAAATGAAATTTGTTAAAAATAAACTTGATTTGTTTATATAATTATATATATTTATTATTTAATAAGCTTGTGCTTGTGTTCCTGTACTTCTTTTCTTTTTGACATTCCTTGAGCAAGTGGACAATTATTTTAATAATGTTAATATATTGTAATGTAACATTATTAAAATAATTGTCCATAATTGTATTATGCTTTTCCAGAACAGTTGATTACTCTTATCTAATTAACATTACAGATCAAGACATGCACATTTATTCCAACAGTTACTATATAAAAACATATTTGTTCGATGAGGGCATGTGTACCGCGAGTCTATAATACTATAATAACACAAACCCACAAAAAAAGACATGAGACATATGCAGAATTTCTGACCCCGGATTCGGATTCAGCACCCAAAATACATATGACTGCATATGCCGCATACCCAGATCATGACACTTTTTATACCCTTCGACCATTGAAAATGGTCAAAAAAGGGTATACTAACTTTGTGCAAATGTATGTAACAGGCAGAAGGAGGCGTGGCAGACCCCATAAAGTGTATATATTCTTGCTCAGGATCACTAGCCGAGTCGATTGAGCCATGTCTGTCTGTCTGGATGTCCGGATGTCCAGACGACAGATGAGCACACAGATCTCAGCTATTATAAGAGCTAGAGTCACCAAATTTGACATGAACATTTCTGTGTACCAGGCGCAGTTCAAGTTTATTTCAAATGTTAGGTGCCACGCCCACCGCCCCCACAAATCAATAATTTAATTTTTGAACTCAATTTGTAAACGCTGTATAAAAGATACAACTTTCTGACTTTAACATATGCTAAGCTGAAATATCTACGTAGTGTCCAAATCACAATCCGAATCACAATCGAACAATAAACATAGAAGTTATTTAAGAAAATATATGCATAAAACCAAGTGCTTCTGTCAACTAACAAGAGAGGGATTAGTTTCAAAGCATGTGTATATGCATATGTGTATGAATTCAACAAATTAAACTACACGGGAACATAGGTCGAACGGTATCCCACTGTCGCGTTTTGTGCGACTGTTGCTCTCGTTTTTTTGTGGAGTTGTGTAATATATACATTTTTTTTTTTTTTGAACTAGTGGTTATTTTGAGTGTGATAATACTGATGTTACTTCTGATTTGACAGAAAGTTAGTTTTATCCTTCCGCTGAACGAAAATGGTTGTGTATACAATTGAGGAACGCGTTAAAATATAATTATGGTAATGTTGCAGAACGTCCGCTCCGTATGTGCGCTTTCTTTTGAAAAAATTGAGAGAAACCGGCACAATTATTGATAAACCAACGCGTGAGAAACCAAAAAAAACTGCGTACTGCCGGTAATATCGCTGCTGTGGCCGAGAGTGTGAGTGAGGTGAAAATGCGGCAGGAGCCGCCGTTACGGTCAATGGCGAACGCTACCGCGCCATGTTAACGGATTGGTACTTCCCAGCAAGACGGCGCTCCGTGCCACACAGCCAACGTTATGATCGATCTTGTGCGCACTGTTTAAAAAAAAAAAAGTTACGTGGCGGACCCTGTATAATATAATCATTAATACTTGTACTAGCTCCATTATCAGCTCAGTTGCAGCTATTAATTTGTAAGATTTTAATTTACACGTGAGGGTACGTAGAGAGCTCTCGCTTACTTCTGTTAAATGAATTTGTCCAAAAACACGTTTGCTTTGTATCGATTTCATTAAGCTGGAATGGATTAGCTCTATGGCCTTTCCCCATTTGCACATACTTTGTATATGCATAATGTATAAGGAAGCTAAATAACATCTATCATGTAAGAACAAGTGAAATCATATTTATATAAATACAAGAAGAAACAATTACATTTACCATATATCGTAACTACATTTGTGTAGCTTTCCCAAAGCACGAAAGCTAGAGTCGAGTGTGTACTCGACTGTGATAAGCCCTAAAAGCCTGGCGTACTTTGTGTTGTATACTTTCATGCAGGAGCATTAAAATCAGTTCATATCTAAAATTTCTTAAATAACTTCTATCTTAATTATCCGATTGCAACCAAATCTATAAATCATTTGGCTGTTTATAGTTATTGTGTCTACCAAATATGAACTGTCCTGCATTAAAATTTCGGTTGCAATTCGTTTTTTTATGAGATCTGGATTTTTAGACGGATAGGCGGACTATATCGACTCGGCTATTGGAGCTGATTCAGAATATGTGTAGTTTGTAGGGTCTTCTGCTTTTGATTTGCACAAAGTTATTATACCTTTCTACTCTATGGGAAACGGGTAAAAAATTAAGTAAAAAAAGTGAGAGAGTAAGTCTATATGATAAGTACTATTTCAGAGGATAACTGAAAGCTAACAGTAGAACATGCAAAGTCCAGATCTAAATAATATAAACATTGATATATATATATATATATATATTTCAGAAGGTATCTGAAAGCTAACAGTTGTACATGCTAAGTGCAGATCTAAATAATAATAAACATATGATATCCTAACCCAAGAAAATTTGATTCCTTTGCTGTGCTCTTACTGCAGGAAATATTTTTGGAAAAGATTCCTAACTGGATGACTTTCTACTCGAACGAACTGCAAGGTCAATCCTTTCATAACTTCAGCATGCCGAAAGATTTATACCCTTGAAGCTTCTTTTTTTCTCTGTATATAATAGTGCAGAATTCAATGGTTTTGTTAGATTCAATGTCTCACTTTGTTTGGCAATGATTTTCATATATAAACCTTCATTTCGGCCGACTGTTACTATGTCTGCTATAATTAAAAGGTAATTTTTTAGCAATTATTTTTTTGGCAACACTGGTTTAAACATTTCGTGTTTTGAATCACTGTCAAACATCTTACGTTAGGTCTATAATTTAACAATATATGCATATATAACCGATGTAGTAAATTTGGTTGCAGTGGCGGATCTAGGGGGGCTGTAGCCCCCCATAAGCCAAGGAAAAAAAATCGCGATATATCGTAACAAGCTGTTGCTTACAAAAAATTAAAAACAATGAAATTCGATTATAAGTAACTTTTTGAACACATGGACGTCAGAAAATTTATGCGAAAAGCCCCCCCTAGCAACTCATAGATACGGCACTGTTTGGTTGCAATGCCTTTACAGCGTGCAGCAGGCGTAGGAGGCATGTGTGCAAAGTTTCATCAAAATAGCTCAGCGAGACTAGTTTACGTTACAACAGACGGACAGACGGGCGGAATAGACAGACGGACAGACAGACAGACGGATAAATATACAGACAGACAGACGGATGAATAAACAGACAGATACGGTTAGTTCGTTTCCTCTGTTGGTATTGATTCAGAATATATAAACTGGATGGGGTTGAATATGTCTCCTGAAGTGCTTGCCAAAAAAAAAAAAACAAACTGCAAGGGTATACAAATCAGGGCTGCATATACATATGTACTAAGTGTACTTAGTATACATATGTAAACAAAAGTTGCACACACAAATAACTTGTATTGTATCAAATGAATACTCCAAAGGTATTGTTAGGATGAGACGACTGTCCCTGTTGATGGTTCTTTTCAAGTTCAAAGTCTAGCCGCCATGGCACATATATCTATGTATATACATATGCATGTAATGCTTATGTATAGGGTATGTGTTATATGCGTACATAAATGGGGCATGGGTCGTGAATGCCCAAAGTGGTGACACTGCAATTATAACAATGCTGGCACTTGAGGAGTAGATTGGCATTCTTGCCTGAACGTGTATCGATCATGACAAAAATTGCAACAAAGTGTTACAATGTGCACCGACTGTATGTATGTTATGTATATTTATGTATGTGTCGCAGTTTCGTTGCTATTCGCCATAATGCTAGCGCAGTGAGTTTCGATCGCACTGAAGTACTACGCACAACTGCCTTGTGTCGCACACTTCTTCTACGTGCTTACCATCGAACCACACTCGGCGTCAGCGACAACACGCTGGCGCCGCGCTAAATCGGTTCTTCCCAAAACTACAAACTACAGGCAACCAATAACTGCGCAAATAGAGGCTGATGCAATATTTCCATTATGATGAAATACACTACCAGAATACCCATACACTAACACATGCAAAATTATGCTCCGACACGGCCATCCTGACCATTACACGACCTCGTGAAATATTATCATAATGCTTTTTCTTTAATGCAACAAAACCATTTTCAAATTACACTTACATTAACAAATTAAATTTCACATTTCAATATCATTCTTAGAGTAATACAAAACTTTTTAACATAATTCATTCATCATTTCATTACAATATCTAATGCGCCACACGCCATGATCAAAACAATTGTTTTGCACTTGTGCTTACATTATTATTATAAATTTCATTATAAGCCCTTCAGGCCTCCGCAGTGTCACTTGCTAAAGCTTATATTCTAATCATTTCATTACTGTCTCTTTCAACAGCTTTCTTTTCCATTTCCTTATCACTGTCTCTTTCAACAGCTTCATTTTCCATCTCTTCATCACTGTCTCTTTCAACAGTTTCATTTTCCATTTCTTCATTGCTGTCTCTTTCAACAGTTTCATTTTCAACCATTTCATTTAAATTCTTTTTACATTTTTCTAATTCTTCTTGTACTTGCCAATCTGGCATTTTTCTTATGTCATCGTGAGCATATTTATATTTTCTATTGTTCGTCAACGACCTGAGCATATATCTATCCCCCTCCAACAATTCGGTTATTTCAAAAGGCCCTCTAAACTTCGGACTTAACTTTGTTTGATGCCTTTCTTCATTTTTTAACAACACGAAATCCCCAACTTGACATTTAACAACTTTGGCTTTTCCTTTATCAAATTGCTTCTTGTTATATGCTGCTGCAGCTGAAATATTGTGAACTGCCTGTGCTCTTACTTCTGCCAAATCAATCTCGTCTGCCGTATCGCAAGGTGGAAGCAACCCCAACGGGCGGGCAACTTTGCCAATAAACAGTTCTAAGGGACTTGCCTTGGTTGCTTTACTAACCGTACAGTTTAACGCTAATTGAACCTCTCCCAACGCATATTGCCAAGCGCGGCTGCTAGTCTCAACTGCAGTCAATAAGTTCTTTAAGGTGCTCATAATGCGTTCGACTTGCCCATTAGCTCTACTTGCACCAGTCGCAATCAAATGCAAATTTATTTTCTGTTGATTACAAAACTCACTAAATTTAGTGCTGGCAAAACACCTACCCTGATCTGCTATAATGCGATTTGGCACCCCAAACAAAGATATAGCCGACGACACAGCCTTTATGCAATTCTCAGCGTCAATCTTAATAGTGTGGGTTAGGTAAACGAATTTAGTAAAGGCATCTACTTGGACGATTATATACTCTTTCTGATCAGCCTTGCCACTCAACTTTCCAGTAATATCAATATGAACGGTGTGCCAAGGTATGTTTACTTTTGGTATTGGGTGAAGGCTAGCTTGAATTTTGCCGGAAGAAGTCTTTGACATTTTACAAGTAATGCAGTTTTCAACGAACTTTCGAATATATTTAGACATGTTTGCAAACCAGTAAAAGTCATAGGCCTTATCTAATGTCTTCTCCCAACCCAGGTGCATAACTGCCTCATGAATTTGATTTATAACAGACCATCTAAATGATCTTGGAACAATTGATAAGGAACGGGTTCTGCCGTTTCGCTGAATTTTCCTATATAATATTCCGCTTCTCAATTCATAAGTTTTTGCAACATCCGCAGGAAGAGAAAAATCTTTCAATTTATTTACGATATCAACTATTTCGGAATCCTGTCGTTGTTCAGCCAAAAGCCAATTACTGGATATTTCTGCTAGATTAACTCTTTTTTCAGGAATCTTGCACTTTGTAGCAATTACATCAGCTGAAGTCAAATTTCTCGAAAAGAAGTCAACATGTGCCATTCGTTTACCTTCTCTATATTGCAAGTCGAATGTAAACGACTGTAAATAAGCCCACCATCTTTGTACCCTGGGAGATAGGTCAAGTTTGGTTCTTGATGCCTTAAGCGAGTTACAGTCAGTAAAGACAACAAAATTTCTACCCAGTAAATAATGCCGAAAATGTTTTATAGCCAAAACAACGGCAAGAGTCTCCAATTCATAAGAATGGTATCGTGACGCAACAAGTGAAGCAGCCTTACTAAAATATTCGACGACATGAGGCCTATTATTGATTTTGTGTAATAGGATGGCACCGTATCCACGAGAACTTGCATCTGTATGCAACTCTATTGGGTGTCGCGGGTCAAATATTACTAAAACTGGCTTTTGTGTAAGAATAGAGATAATCCTTTGTCTAATTTGTTCATGCTCTGCATTCCAAATAAATTCACTCCTTTCCGAAGTCAAAAGATATAGCGGCTTCATAAAGCAAGAAAATCCCTGTATAAATTGTCTAAAATAAGAAGCTAATCCTATAAATTGTCGTAAAGAAGAGACCGATTGAGGGGGTGGTAAAGCAGTTAACGCTGCAATTTTTAACGAGTTTGGACGAATTTCACCTGCACTCACTTCGTATCGCAAATATTGAACTGTTGACTTAAGAAAAGAACATTTTTTTAAATTAAATGCAAATTCTGCCTTGGTGAGACAATCAAGAGTAATCTGTAACCTTTCTAAGGCCTCACTTTTTGTTGAAGCAGCCACCATTACGTCATCCATATATACGACAACAAATGTATTTGCAAGATCTCCAAGTGCTTGCATCACTGTACGCTGAAAAACGGCAGGAGCATTTTTGAGCCCAAACGGCATTGCCAAAAATTCGTATTGCCCATCTGGGGTGACAAAAGCTGTACACTCTACCGAATCTGCATGCAAGGGAATTTGGTAGTACCCACTTGCCATGTCTAAGCATGTAAAATATTTCGCTCCATGAAGTCTTGCTATCTGATCTGATATAAGAGGCAAAGGATATCTATCTGAGACCGTATTTGAATTTAATTCTCGATAATCAACGCATAAACGCTGAGAACCGTCCTTTTTGTTAACTAACATTATGGGACTTGCATAGGGTGAGCAGCTCGTTTTTATAATCTTACACTCCAATAGCTCCTTAATTTTTTCACGCACTAATTCTCTTTCATTTGGACTAAGCCTATATGGTCTTCTTTGAACAATTTTATTTGGGTCTACCAATTTAATTTTCATTTCCCCTGAGCTAACTCTAGACAAAGGAATTCCGTTAATACAAGATTTTGAGTATTTTCCCATTAGACTCTTTAATTTGCTCATATCTTCACCAACAAGATCAGTATTTAACTCGCAAAGTTGTTTATCATTTGAACAATAATTTACAGTTTTTGATCTGATAATTTCAAATTGGCCAGGTGATACTATTACATTAAATCCTGAGAACAACACTTCTCGACCAATAATGATATCATTTCTTAAATGCACATCGTCCAAAACATGAAACAATATCTCAATACAATAGTTGTTAATTTTTACGTTACTAAGTATTTGCAATGTGCTACAAATACTACCATTGCCAATACCTTTCAACAGCACTACATTGTTAATTCTTTTACCAACAAATTTGTTAGTTAGCTTTTGTTTAATTAAAGAACATTCCGATCCAGAGTCAAAAGTTATTGGATATGTCTCGCACTGATGAACCATCTCGCCCTTGGGTTGGAACAACTTCACAAAGTTCCGCCCTTTTCACCTGAAGCGTGCCTTTTTATACCCTTCGACCATTGAAAATGGTCAAAAAAGGGTATACTAACTTTGTGCAAATGTATGTAACAGGCAGAAGGAGGCGTGGCAGACCCCACAAAGTATATATATTCTTGCTCAGGATCACAAGCCGAGTCGATTGAGCCATGTCTGTCTGTCTGTCCGTCTGTCCGTCTGTCCGTCTGTCTGTGTGAACGCACAGATCTCAGCTATTATAAAAGCTAGAGTTACCAAACTTGGCAGGAAGACTCCTGTGTACTATAAGCAGATGAAGTTTATTTCAAATGTTAGGTGCCACGCCCACCGCCCCCACAAATCAATAATTTAATTTTTGAACTTAATTTGTAAGCGCTGTATATAAGATACAACTTTCTGACTTAAACATATACTAAGCTGAATGAAATATCTACGTAGTCCCCAAATTACAATCCAATCGAACAATAAACACAGAAGTTATTGAAGAAAGTATGAGCATACAACCAAGTGCTTCTGTCAGCTAACAAGGGAGACGGGCGAGCGCGAAGCGCGAGCGCCATCTGTCGGGATTAATTTCAAAGCATGTGCATATGCATATGTGTATGAATTTAGCAAATTAAACTACACGGGAACATAGGTCGAAGGGTATCCCACTGTCGCGTTTTGCGCGACTGTTGCTCTCGTTCTTTCTTCGGTTTACTGCAATATGTTGAAATATGGCCACGTTCTCCACAGTTAAAACAGGTTACATCCGATTTTTGATGGTGACCAACTGCACTTCTATCGTTGCTGTCCTTAGGACGAGATGAAAGATTTTGCTGCTGTTTAGTTCTGCATTCGATCATCTTGTGGCCTAGTTTTCCACAGAAATGACATCTTATTGTTGAAGGTTTATGACGCTTTATTTCAGACGGAGCCGCTTCTTCTTGCAGAGTTTTCTTCCTTTTGTTGAAGGTAAATGCTTTAAGCTCCGTTTGCAATTCACTTCTGGTCCGTACATTTGAAGTAAATGTCAATCGCTGCAATCTGCTATCCACATGTGCCATCTTAGCAAGCGTTACTGAAGCTGCAATTTCCTCCACATTCATATCACGCCATTTCGTAATAAGTGACGTCATCATGCGACTAGCATAATTGGAAAGGCATTCACCGTCAGTTGGACAATCTGCCAGCATTGCCAAAAACATAGCCGCTGGAGTTTCCGCACTGGCAAAACGTTGAACGAAAAGTTCTTTAAATTCGGCAAAGTTATGCCAGGATAACAAATTTGAGCAAGCCACTGCGAAGCACTACCTTCCATCACTAAGCAATGAACACATAGAGACGTCAAACAGCTCTAAAGCTGTTTCCAGCTGATTTTTCGGACCTAGTACCCCAGGAAAGAAGAAGAACAGAACAGCTGTTCGACACTCAGTACAAACTGTGCATAGCATCAAAACTGCTTCAGTCGCACAACGACAGCGGAACGATAAGCATGCGTGTACTTCTTTGCGCTGTGCGATCGTTTCCATGTGCGCGTGTATGTATGCCCGGCCCGCGTATGAATGTATGCGTTGCTAGTGAAGTTTGGCAATAGGCAAATGCTTCGGCCAGCGTGCTGGCAGCCTGAAGTCAATTTTGTGTTTCGGCGTCGAGAGCCTCGAGACAGGCACAGTGGCCAAAAATGGTTCTCTTACAGCGAAAATTTTAAAACTTTTGTAAACATGTGTCTTGTTCTATGAGGATAATTTTATTTAGTAATTACATATTTATGTATTCCGAATTTTTTATTTTAATTCATAAATTTTGTCAATATTGGTAAACTCATATACAAAAAAAAATATAATTATCACAACTTTTTTTGATATTATAACTTTGCTCTACAAAATATAATATAATTATCAATTTTCAATCCCTCTTATCAAAAATTAAACATAAATACACATGTTTTCTGATACTAAAATTATTGCCGCCAAATAACCATTGTGGCTCACTGTAATTTGGTCTCTTAGCTCTCGAAGACAAAAACAAAAACAAACACCCAGTTGATTTCACGCTGGCCATCCCGTAGCTAAAAGTGCGCAGGGTGTGCGGTACAAGAAGGGCTCTCAACAGTCAGGGGCTCACGATTACCAAACATAAAAATTTTATTAATGCGGATATATTTCTAAAACTTAATTCCTTTGGTAAACACAAATATATTTATTAATTAATGTAATTTAAGTAGGAGTCCCTGATAAGTATTGTACAGGGGCCCGTAAAACCCTCACTACGGACCTGAGCCTCATTCTCTAGGCTCTCGACGCCGAAACACAAAATTGACTTCAGGCTGCCAGCACGCTGGCCGAAGCATTTGCCTATTGCCAAACTTCACTAGCAACGCATACATTCATACGCGGGCCGTGCATACATACACGCACACATGGAAACGATCGCACAGCGCAAAGAAGTACACGCATGCTTATCGTTCCGCTGTCGTTGTGCGACTGAAGCAGTTTTGATGCTATGCACAGTTAGTACTGAGTGTCGAACAGCTGTTCTGTTCTTCTTCTTTCCTGGGGTACTAGGTCCGAAAAATCAGCTGGAAACAGCTTTAGAGCTGTTTGACGTCTCTATGTGTTCATTGCTTAGTGCTTCCATCGCTGCACTCAAAGCCATCACCAACGCGCTGCCTTTTATGGTGTTTTCTGCGAAAATTATGTCCACTGTAGAGCACCACGCCGTTGCATCGACGCCAGCACCGTCTGCGTTGAATTTGGGTAGCACTACCGAATTTTTATTTGTTGTTTCGGATGTCGTTGTTTGCAGTGTTTTAACAAGCTCGATAAAGTTTTTATTTTGCATTTCCATTAAAATCCGCCATGGTTCACTAGACATATCAGGTAGCGAGCCCGATCCCACTTCTGATGTCGCAGTTTCGTTGCTATTCGCCATAATGCTAGCGCAGTGAGTTTCGATCGCACTGAAGTACTACGCACAACTGCCTTGTGTCGCACACTTCTTCTACGTGCTTACCATCGAACCACACTCGGCGTCAGCGACAACACGCTGGCGCCGCGCTAAATCGGTTCTTCCCAAAACTACAAACTACAGGCAACCAATAACTGCGCAAATAGAGGCTGATGCAATATTTCCATTATGATGAAATACACTACCAGAATACCCATACACTAACACATGCAAAATTATGCTCCGACATATGCATACCACAGTATGTTAACTATCCAATGTTAAGCAAATCATTTGAATAAATGAACGTGCTATCATCAAATAACTTAACACATAATAACTATTTTAATCGTCAGACACATTAAAATTGCTCAAAAAAGGGTATACTAACTTTTTGGCGTGGCAGACACCATAAACATAACGATCAGCTTAGTATATAGTAAGTAGAAAAGTTGTGGCTTTTATACGCCGCTTACAAATTGACTTTAAAAATTAAATTATTGATTTGTGGGGGCGGTGGGCGTGGTAGTCAACATTTGAAATAAACATGATCTGCGCATTTGTGCAGAGTATATAGGAACCTTCAAGCCAAATTTAGTGTCTAGCTTTTATAATAACTGAAATCTGTGTGTTCATACAGACAAACATGTCTCAATAGACTCGGCTAGTGATCCTGAGCAAGAATATATGGTAAATGCACTTTATGAGGTCTGTCACGCCTCTTTCTGCCTGTTCCATACATTTGCACAAAGTTAGTATACCCTTTTTACCATTATCAATTGTCGAACGGTATAAAATGCTAGACACTCCAAATTTGACATGAAGGTTTAAGGAAGATCAAGTTCTTGCTGTGGTTTAATGATTGATTGCTTTTTAAGCAAGTTATAGGATGTACTAAGTTGTCAGCTATTGCTGAAATGAAATGGTTATGTATAATAATATGAGTACGATATATTATTGGATTTTAAAAAAATTCATGGCCTATTGTGTTTGTCGGAACGGAAATGTGCGAAAGGAGGCAGAAGGAGGCATCTTCGACCCCATAAACTATATATATTCATCAGTCGATTGAGCCATATATTGCAGTGTCTGTTTTTTTTTAAATTTTGACACGCCCCTTCCCGCCTCTGAAAATCAGTAATAACTAATTAAAAACTACAATATTAGCTCAAAATCAAAGTTGTATATCTTACATGACAAATACCTTACCGCGGGCGTTATGTGAAAATTTCATTTAAATCGGACTATAAATAAGTGAGATATGATACGGATTAAACTCACTTTGAACATATATACTTAAGCATACCTAATTTACGCAAGCATACCGAAGTTCAAATCTAGCGTCAGACACACAGCATTTTATTTTTTTTACAACATTTTTTTTTCCCAATGCAACATTGCCGATAGGTCGAGCAGTTCATTTAATACAAATTAATATTTGTTTCTTATTTTGTTTATTTATTTTATTTTAATAAACTAAAAGAATAGTTACAGTCAAACAAATTTAATTATTTTATTTTGTCTGTAATGACTTTGCATGTTCAGGAAGATTCCAATTGGATGTTTCCTATTTTGTTTTGCTCTCAACCTCTTGCAATTAGAATGCTAGAAAATAACAGAGATCATAAGCCCTTGTAAGTTTGGAATGTGCGAGTGGGACGCCCATACATACATGTCTGCATATGCACATGTATGTATTGGCGTCCCACTTCAACATACATTATTTCACGATTGTATATACATAGATATGTACAATTAGATTTGCAGTTGCTGTTGTGTACCGACGAAAGAAAACTAAGTTCTAATACATATATTGCTTTGCCGAAGGTGCAAGCAGTGAGGCAATGGCCGAGTGGTTAGAGTGACGGACGCCTGCGGGAGAGTGCGTGTGTTCAACTCCCGGTTGAGGCAGGTGCGAAATTTCATTAATAAATTATTTTTTATTTTTGTTTATTTTATTCTAATAAACTAAAAGAAAAGTTACAGGCAGACAAATTAAATTATTTTATTAAATTTCAATAATAATATGATAATCCATGGCCTAGCGTTAGAATATTTATATATATGTATATCTCGAGGATATTTCTTCTTGATTATGACTGTGAGACTGTACACAAAGTGTTCTAATAAATAAATAAATAAGCGGTCAAATAGTGTGTTATATGCGTTAATCTAGTATTCCCCACAACGTACAATGTTGTTCTCTGCACCTTTTTGTTCATTATGAAATAAAATGGTTTCTTATATTGACCGATTGTTCATATTATATAGCTCTAAATAATTATCAACTATCTGAAGCTGCGTTGCATTGAAAAGGAAAGAGAACGTGTGTTCCCGCCTGTTTGATACTTTTGCCTTCTTAGTATCGCATTCTTTCGGCCTGCTTGGCTGCGGTTGAGTTCTGTATGTATTGTATGTGTGACAGTTATGCAAGGAAGAAGCAGGGGCACGCATCGGTTACTGTTACCTGACACATAGAAGGGGTGCCTCTTTGTGCCGCGCGAAAGGACAGAGACAAAAGTCAATCAGCAGCAGCAGCCGACGCGACGCAATTCAACTTAACGGTCAGTGCTACAGTGTTTTAACGGTAGAATGCTCGAAGCGACCGCGTAAACGTTTTAAACTCTGTAATTAACTGTATATCAAGTATGTGTATGTGTGTGCCTGAATATGTTTGTGCGTGTGCTCGCATGTGCAAGGTAAAAGTGCGTAGAAGGGTTAAAGAGAGTGCGGCCCTTTTACTGGCACCGCAAGGGAAGGGTTTCGCATTTGTAATTCATATTATTATTTCGAGTAAGCAACCAAAAAAATGAAATGAAATGAAGTACAAAAAAAATGATAGTTAAGTGCATTTGGCAATTGTTTTCCCGTTAGTACAGTCTGCTCACACAGGCGCACACTCACGCACAGCACACCATAGCAAGACTGTACTTCTTGTTTTCAACAGGTGTCTCAGACACCCTGCCTCCCTCCCTCTACCCCTTTCTGCTTGTCTTCGTTTTGACCTTGCTGCAGGTTTTGTGATTTTACAACTCAGTACATATGTGTATGTGTGTGTGTATGCTTGCTTGCAATTTAAAGTTACCTATCGATAAACCGCACCACACCCAGCACGGACCACGCAAACCGTTAATATGTATGTGAATATTATCTAAAACTAGATCTATATCTATTTCTATATTACATCGGTTAATAAACACAGAGATTATGCTGAGTGCAAGTATTTTATATTACTAATCATACAAAGCATGATTTTTTAAGAGCAATAAATAAAAGAAACTCATAAAATTGTGAGAAATGCATGAAATGCTTATTTGAATCATCCGTTTTCCATTTTGGAATTCTCTTCCCAACATTTCTCACGAACAAATGCTTCAATGTTGTCTTCCAATGCGTCAATTGAAGCGGGCTTGTCTCTATAGACAGTCGATTTAACATAGTCCCAGAACGAAATAGTCTAAAAGCGTAAAATCGCATGATTTTGGTGGCTTTAGTGCTTTAGTGGGTTGATTAAACTGACCATAAAAGGAAAGAAAAAGTGAGCAGGCCTTAGGCGTACTCATGCCACGCCAAGAGCAGCTGAGGTTTATGCACTATGGTAGTGTGACAATACCTGCTTATTTATCAGTAAATCTCTTCTGATTCAAATGCAGTTAGGAAACCAAATTAGATATACAAGCGAGGTAGGAACTAATCTGAGTTACAGTCAAGGATATCGATATATATACTTATTCCGGCCTTAGGCTTACTGATGCCAAGCCAAGAGCACCTTATGGTAGTGTCGCAATACCTACTGATTTATCAATAAATCTGTAATCGATTTCACACGAGACCCATCTCTAGGAACTGTCCCTCTTCTGATTCAAATGCAAAGCAGATATATATATAAACGAGGTAGCTACTAATAGGAATTACAGTCAAGGGAATGCGGCCCTGGTTGCACACTTTCGGCTTATATCAATTCTTACTGTTTCTTTTTACTTTTTTCTTTTGTTTTGCTTACAGGGAGTTTTTGTTGTTGGGGCCAATCGCAAACCCTGCAACGCAAGCAACACCCAACATCCACCACCAAAACCACACCGCGCCGCGCCACTTTCGGACAATTAAAACAACATGAAGGAAGAGCTCAACTAAAGGAATGAAACTAAAGCGATGGCACAGAAAGAATATATGGCCCTGAGACGAGTAAGAGCCAAACAAAAAAGGTGGACAGCACTGTGGAGTAAAAAAAAGACGTATATAGGTAACTACACTGGTCGAGTGCAGAGTATATAGCAGTCGGATAAAGAATATAAGTTCTCGGCTACTTCAATTTCATTTCTATACTCTACTCTAACAGGCAGTAGAAGGCGTGACAGGCTCCATAATGAGCCATGTCTGATTGTCTATCCCCCTGTTTGAACGTCAAGATCTCAGTTATTAAAAAAGCTACACACACAAAATTTGGCATGCAGGTTTATGTAAACTCTCTACCGATCAAGTTTATTTCAAATTTTGGTTGCCACACTCACCGCCCCCGGCAAAGTCGATTTGTAAGCAAACTATAAGAGATACAATTCTCTGATTTAAAGAAATACATATTATTTTAAAGAGGGAGTCTCCCAGCAGAGAAGGTGCGAGGCACTGCGACCAAGAAATACATAGCTTACCATACATTGCTCAATCCATACATTATCTTACCATACATATCTCAATCCGATCAGATAATAAACACAGAGGTTATTAATCTATATATGATCGTTGATAATGTATTTATAATAATTTTCTAAAGCTGCGCGAAGGGTATCTTACCGTCATGCAGGCTTCAGTTGAGCGTTATATGCTTGTTGTTGATTTTTCAAAATTAAATTTTAAATTACCCAAATGTAAATAACAAATTACCCTTCCCTCTCCCTGCTTCGACAACCCATGCCCCCGTTTTTTGTACTTCTTTATCGTTCTTCTAGCGTACTTCCAGAACCTCTGTAAGCATGGACCTGGACTGGTCAAAGTCGGTACTTCTTCCTTCAATTAAATTTTATAAGCTTGCGTTTGTTCTGGTCCCCGTGCGACCACTTTTCGCCTTCCACATCAGAACACAGCCCTGCCCAGTCCGCACCGCACCTCTCCAAGGCCCCTTTGCTCACTCTCCTTCCTCTCCTCTTCGAGTAAACGAAGCGCTGTTGCGGAAGGAAATGCGTCATGGCAGCATCTTATGACAAGAAACCTAAGGGTCTGACCAAAAATGTACAACTCCAAATGATGACAGCGCATTGGTGGCCTTATGGGTTCGCGCACTGGGTCACACTGGGTTACGAGAAAGTTATTCGAAGGAGGGAACCAGCTTCCTCCATTCCCATCACACCCGCTAATAAAACGCAATTTTCATTTTTGCTTTGCACTTCCCTTCACTGTAGTTTCTAAGTATTTCTTTTTATTTTAATTTCGATTTTATTTTTCGCTCCTCACGTTATTCGAGGCACTGTGCCTCACCCTCACCAAAGCTCCACAGCGCATCTTACCCAACTGGGCAGCAACTCCCGCACCAAATGATTGATTACTTTTCACAAAACAAAAAACGAATGCTCAGATTGGGGCTACATGGCGTAGTATTGTTAAGTATTGCTCATTTCACTGATTCTAAGCATGGAACAGAAACATTTAATTAAGCGACTCATCTGTAACCCATATACTAAACAAAGGAGAGTACTTTAGAAGTACTTCTTCAATCTTGACGAAAGATTGTAAAGTAAGATTATAAAGATAGAGAAAGAGAGAAAGTTTGAAGCGAAGCTTCTAAATATTTCCATGGTGTTTGTTTGTTTGGAGTTACATATGTAGGGCATATAGTAAATAGGAAATATGAATTGTATGTATTGCAGGTACACACATACAGTTGGACATTTGGACAGGGCCAACGATATGCAAATGAGCCGACAAGCGGATCTTACCGGGGTCTGTCATTTTTCAGGGGATGGACAGGGGTATATGCGGCAAGCGGCAGCAGCTGTCGGCGGTCCTGTTGCAATCCTAGCCCATCTGAAGGATCGAATCAGTGTCCAACCCTTCTGTCCTGTCACCAGTCGCCTGTCCATCTGTCCGTGTCCGTGTGTGATTTCTGTTTGAAAGCTATCACAGTTATTTATGCATAAATTAGCCTGCGCCCCATTCACCTGGTGCGTTGACGGATTGCACCGGTCATGTCGGTTTCGGTTCCTCTTATATTGTACTGTCCCTCACTTGCAACATCTGCTGGAGTCAAGCTCACGCACACACACACACACACATACATTAATAAACTGTTAAAGTTCAGGTTTGTTTCGGGAACCAAACTACATGCTGAGATGAACGCGCAGATGGTTATGGATGGACAAACAAGACGTGGCTTCTACAAGTAAAGCGCAAACGTAAAGTAACTATGTGTGCAGAAGATTGCACAACTTACTGTATTATCATTTCAATATGAAATGCTATGCTGAGAAATAAAAAGTTTCTTAACTTCCTTCTTCGCAGGAAACTTGCCATCTATGTAGTGTGGTCTCTCATTGAAACTTGTCATCTAGTTAGTGTGGTCTCTCCGCTATCGGTACTGGTGGATCGAGAATGTAAAAGGCATTCCCATGCATACTTGGCCTCTATCTCTTGTACATCTGTTGTATGCATAAATATACATACATCTTGCGGTAACACCGCAGATTGCCAAAGTTACTGATGATGGACGAAGTTGTATCAGATTTTTTGTACTTGACCCTCGTACACGCACTGTAGCAGAGAAACCACCCCGACCATCGTGGCGTTACACCCTCACAACCAAACAAGATGGCCGCAAGACACTGCGAATAGCTGTAGTTGTAGCTCTAGCTGTAGTTATAGATGTAGTTGTAGTTATAGACGTAGTTTTAGTTGCTTTGCCATCACTACTACACATTAGTTAGCCCTTAGGTCTTGGTCTAGGTCTTAGTTCGCCATTGGATTAGAAACGAAGGAGGTACGATCAAGATGTAGTTTAGGGCTCCCCGTCCAAAACAGTTATACTAAGAAAATCCTGCTTAACACCTGATTTACTACCCGGAAATGTCTACATATAATATATATATTTGGTTAGCATCAAACAATCGATTATTTATAACTGCTGATACAAATCTCTATCTCGACTGTAGCCTTTGTTCCCGGATTAGAATATTAGAATATTATTAGTTAACGTCCTCTTGCTGCTCTTATTAACCTTTTAAACGGGTCAACTCTGCACTCTGCACTCGGCTCAATGTAGTAGTTCCTCAGCCCCCACACAGAGACACAGCTCTCTCTACCTCCCTCCCTCCTGCCACTGCACAGCCTTAACGAATGCGAGGAGCACAGCTTCATATGTATATGTATGTTATATGTATGTTGTTCCAAATATGGAGCTATAGTTAAAAGCAAAGCTCGTACAAGTTTTGGCTCTGGCTAGGCTAGTTGGCGTGTCCACACAACAAGGTATGGTCCAGCTGACAACCTTGTTATAAGTTTGGTCTTGGTATTTCGCCATATTTCACCTTATTCTCATTTGTAGTATCATCACCAACCCACACATTCGGGCAAATGTGAGCACTTGTTTAAAAAAACGAAGGGAGCAATGAAACAACACATCGATGACATCGTATATATGTATAATTAATATAATGTAATTATATATGGTATTTTTTTAAAATAATTATAAAGTTCAATGCCATCGTCGCGAAGCAATAGAACAAGTATATATATGGTATTTTTAATTACTTTGGGTTTTATATATACAAGTATACAACAAGTATATATAATATATGGTATATCTAATTATTGAGGCTCTTATAAATATATGCAGTACACAACTATATAGTAAATATATAGTATAGTATATATTTAAATATAGTATTTACTATATTTTTATATTAGTATACATTCTCTCCTGTCCTCTGTTGACTACATTCTAATTTATTTTCAAGACTCCTTCATGCAGTTGAAGGGTTGAGCTTTGCCTGCCAACACACACAGTCGAGGTACTAATTTAATGTTCCGTATAATCTATATTATGCACATAATGTGCACGCACTACGTACGTATTCGCATAAATGTCTACCTCATTTATATACGAATTGATATTAATATTCGGACATACATACCCATATATGTACATATTATGTATGTATGCGTGGATCCACACAAAACTTACGCAGACATGTACTCGAACACATATGTATTTATGTAAAGCATATAACTTGCCGATTCCTCATTGCCGCTCAGAACAAATTAAGACAATGTGCATTTTACGAATGCAATTTGAATATACATAACACCACATTATTGCAAGCTTATAGGGGTTTTAGAAGGTAAATCAATGGCATACATATTTATGTATATTTAAATATAGGCAACTATTTAATGTTTAAATATACTTGTATATGTTTGCCGTATATACTGCATTAATTATTAATACTTATATATATAGTGAAGTGCATTATATTAGGACTATATTTCAATTGAAAGAGACCTTTTTAAGTATCAATTTGTACACCATAGGTTACCTATACCCTAAGCTAAGAAACTTTCATTCTTATAATTATTATACCCTTCGACCATTGAAAATGGTCAAAAAAGGGTATACTAACTTTGTGCAAATGTATGTAACTTCATCTGCTTATAGTACACAGGAGTCTTCCTGCCAAGTTTGGTAACTCTAGCTTTTATAATAGCTGAGATCTGTGCGTTCACACAGACAGATGGACAGACGGACAGACGGACAGACAGACAGACATGGCTCAATCGACTCGGCTTGTGATCCTGAGCAAGAATATATATACTTTATGGGGTCTCCCACTCCTCCTTATGCCTGTTACATATATTTGCACAAAGTAAGTATACCCTTTTTTTGACAATTTTCAATGGTCGAACGGTATAAAAATTGAAAATCATTTACGCAGGCTTTACCAATTATAATTAAAGGAAAGTGGTAATTATCATTATTATTATACCCTTCGACCATTGAAAATGGTCAAAAAAGGGTATACTAACTTTGTGCAAATGTATGTAACAGGCATAAGGAGGGGTGGGAGACCCCATAAAGTATATATATTCTTGCTCAGGATCACAAGCTGAGTCGATTGAGCCATGTCTGTCTGTCTGTCTGTCTGTCTGTTTGTCTGTGTGAACGCACAGATCTCAGCTATTATAAAAGCTAGAGTTACCAAATTTGGCAGGAAGACTCCTGTGTACTATAAGCAGATCAAGTTTATTTCAAATATTAGGTGCCACGCCCACCGCCCCCAAAAATCAATAATTTAATTTTTGAACTTAATTTGTAAGCGCTGTATATAAGATACAACTTTCTGACTTTAACATATACTAAGCTGAATGAAATATCTACGTAGTCTCCAAATTACAATCCGATCGTACAATAATCACAGAAGTTATTTAAGAAGGTATGAACATAAAACCAAGTGGTTCTGTCAGCTAACAAGGGCGGCGGGCGAGAGCGAAGCGCGACCGTCATTTGTCGGGATTAATTTCAAAGCATGTGCACGGGAACATAGGTCGAAGGGTATCCCACTGTCGCGTTTTGCGCGACTGTTGCTCTCGTGTTCTTTTGGCGGCCTTTATTTTCCATCATGATTGCAGCTGGCTCGAGATCAAAAATGAAAAAAATTAAAAACTCAATTTTTGTTCTTACTTTCCGATATATTTCGGGTTTTTTTTGAGCTTTTCATTTTTTCTACTTTTCCCTAGGCCAGTTGCAATCATGTTATAAATAAAATATACCGCAGCTGAACAGTTCCAATTGTTTTGTTTGAGTACTAATAAAAATTAAAAATAATCGGAGAACTGTATACTATAGCTTTCAGTGGAAGAATTGTAGAAATTTGAGCCTGCAGATATGAAGGTGAAGGATCAATAGCTGCTAATCGCTTGTTGTACCAAATTTGCTGACAACATGTATTGTTGTTGCACGCAGATCAAGTTTGTTTTAGAATTTTCCCAAGCCCCTTTAGCCCCCGTAAATCGAAAAAAACCGAATTGCCGGCGTAATTGTAAAGCTAGAACGTTTTGGTGTGTACAATAATTATCCCCATCTGAATGATTTCTGAGAGTTTAGTTGTGAGCGGATAATAAACATAGAAGTTATTTAAAAAACTATTTTACTTAGCGAACAGGTGGGTAGCGGGTATAAAATAGACGCGCACACTCGACTGTAGCTTTTTTACTTGTTTCACTTAAATTCATGATAAATCAAGCTCTTTCTATTTACAAAAATTTGATATTTTTTGAATTTGATGGCAGCTATTGAACAGATAACTTTTCAATCCTTTTTATTTCCACGAAACTACTATTTTTTAATTTTTGCATTTCATTAGATTTACTGAAGATGAAGATCCTGAAATAGAGATTGCTTATGACCACACACTTGCTGATATATTTTTAATTTTATTTAATTTCATTATGTTTTTAGATTACACCTTTTATCTTTGCTCTAATGTCGAGAAAAACAGAAGTTTGCTACCTACATTTATTTACATATATTGTTAGTAATATTTGTAATCTGGATAGAGCTTCGTTAATATCGGACTATGAAAAGGCGATGCGTAATGCGATTAGGAGTTTGCATGCTTCCACTAGATTTTACGCATGGTAGTTTAATTTCTGCCAGGCGTGGGTTCGAAGTTGAAACCAAACGCAACAGGAATTTCTACCCAATTTTTATGAAGTTTCTCCATATTCCTCTGCTTCCAACCAATTTAATTGAACCAACTTTCGCCATACTAAAAAATGAAGCTTTTGTTCTCAACAAAAATATTTTTCAACACTTTTTGACTTATTATGATAAGCAGTGGCTAAAATCTGTAAATAAATAGATTCTGCTTCAAAACAATTTTTGTCTTTTTCCTAATATATTATCTTCAAATCGATTGACAACTTACATTTTTATTCTAAAAACAGGAAGGACCTGACCGCATTTCCGTTTTTAAGAGAGCCCTCAGAACGACAAGTTCTGTTGAGGCCTATAATTTAAATTTAGGGAATAAAATTCACACCAAAGGACATTTCTTCAAATTTGTAAAATGTCCTATTGATGCAGAATATGAGAAAAGCCGACAATTCGCGGTTTTATTTCAAAATGGAGGACTTGGAAATGCTCCACAAAAGCGTTATTTAAGGGTAATTACGTTTTTTAAAGTCCTTTTTTATAGGATCCTTCTCAAAAAATAATAGATGCGATGGATCTTTTGGAGGCAAAAGAAATTGATGTGCAAGGATTTTTGTCTCGAACCCTTTCCTTAAATGATCGCTTCAAAAATCAGGATCTTTTTAATAATTTTGCACTCGAAAACGAAGGCATCAGATTAGAGGACATGGCGGCTCTGACTATTTCGGAATCATCTGTTTCCTCGAATGATTCGAATCTTAGCCAAATGTCAGAGTCGCAAATAATTTAACAGAAACCATGTAATGTGTGCTTAGTCAGCCCAAAATCAGTTTTGTTGCGACCTTGCAACCATCTGAACGTCTGCAATCAGTGTTGGGATTGTATATTACACAAAGTACAAGCTACGGAAACGCAACTAAAATGCCCGACTTGTAATCAGCTTGTAACCATAAAAAATTGCATTGCAATTGTTGTCACAATTGCAAAAAAAATGATATTATTTTTGTTTAATTAATAAATATTAAAAATGTTGATTTTGATCTTTTTTTGTGCTTATTCTTGTTTCTTAAATTAATGCAGTATCTTATATTACGTGAGCTGTTGTTGGCCTAATCCTTTGTTTCTCAGTTACATCTGTATATACATACATAAGTACTTGACGAAGTACTTCTATAAACATTCAAATCAGATAGCTTAAAAACTATCGGAATAGTTTTTGTAGTCATGATCCCCTGGTGAATCTTATACACTAAATAAGATCAGAGATGTTTTATTCAACATGTTAGAATATTCTAAACGAATACTTTATGCAAATGACAGTATTGTATTCTCATCCAATACTCATTTTAGAACCGACATTAAATTGAACATTAGAATTCATTTTTAAACAATATAAATTCGCGCGATCTTATGGCGCTTAAGGGCGACATAAGTTCGCCGGCGGCGGAATAATGTTGTTTTTATCTTGGCGAACTTATGTCGTTCTTAAGCGTCATAAGATCGCGCGAAGTAATTTTTGAACCACGTAAGTTCGCGCGATCTTATGACGCTTTGAAATGACATTAACACGCTGAGAAAAACGCCATAATTTCGCGGACAAAATGTACTGGGCGAAATTATGGCGGAAATTATGTGCCCCTCGATAACCTTAATTATAGCGCCGATGTACAGTTAAATGTATGTACATACATGTGCATGTACATATGTATATGTGTGTATAAATGTAATATGTATGCAGACGAGTATTTGTATGTTGTTTATTCATGTGTGTGTGTGTGTGTATGCATCAAAACAATCATGTAGTATATAAGCGTTATACACACATCTACACGGGACTTGCATGTACGTAGGCTGTTGCCAGCACAGGCACACTTATAGTAAATGCGTATGATGCGTGTATGCGTGTGTTTGTTGGTGTGAAACTGCACATAAATGAACCACCGGGACGACAAGTGAAAACGCATGTTGCAACACACACACACACATGACACATACATGCACACACAACCACAGAGAAACGTGCATGTGCATGCACAAAGTGAATGCATTGCAATAGCATAAACAGCCAGACAGAAAGAGAGTGGGCTATAGGGAGAGAGAGAGAGTGACAGAGAGGGATGGAAGGCAGAGGAGGGAGGAGGCAATGAGAGGAACAAAGACAAAATATGTTTGTGATTGAATGCTGGTCAGTAAGAGCGGGACAGCGAGATCATGACAGCATACATTAAATCGTGCTCAAATTTGTAAGGTAGCCGACTCAAATTGGTGAGGGGCGGAGGTAGGTAGAGGGTGTGTGGTGGTGATTGTGGGTGTTGGTGCATTACAGTTGTCGAGGGGCTTTGGTGAGTGGCATGTTTCTGGCAAATAAGGGATGTTACTGCACAAAGTGCAGCAAATGCAACGCCATGCAACGTTGCAACAACGCCCGCATTGACGTTGACGTCGACGTCGACGCAGACGCTAACGTCGACGTCGACGTTCATGAAAACTGCACTTGACACTGCATCGAGGCCTGTGTATATATGTGTGTGTGTTCGCCAGACGAATGTTGTAGCCCCGTTTTCACAGCAACAACAATAACATGAAGGAAACACATTTGCTTGCCAAATATATGGACGCTGACTGCAACAACAACGACAGCACAGCGAATGCAGCAGAAGTTGGCGTCGAAGACAGCTACGCCGTTGACGCTGACGTATGCGGGAGGTACAAGGCACAGTGATGCCAGCACAATTGCTAAATGCACAAATGCCGGCACAACAGACATGCACTATGGTAAACATTAGAACAAAAAAATAGCAAATGCAACTGCTCAAAATACTAGTTATAGCCAGTAAATTTCATTAATATATTTATTATTATTTATATTTATTTATTTATTATTTATATTTTCTTTATTTTCATTCTTTCACGTATATTCGTCGGTCGATGACCATATATGGTGTGCCCGTTTATTTAATATTATGTATAAGTAAGTTAAATTTATTCACAATATAATTAACAATATTTTCAATTGAACCAATGTTAGCCGTGCTTTGTCGCCTATGTTTTATACTTTCTCACTTTTTGCGTAGTTTTCACTAATAATTTTGATTTCAAACAGAAATCGCAATAAGTTGCCATTATTTATATTCAAACTGTAGAACGATATAAATGAACTGATCAATTTAGTTTCTGTAAGAATTTGAATCCATTGAATGCAAATTTTCATTGATTCTTGTGCTCGAGTGTACAGAGTCCAAACCGGTGAGATAAGGCAATGATTTACATGTCATTAAGAATAATGGAGCACACGTTAAATAGTTAATCATAAAACAATAAGAAAAAACACTTTTTTTTTAAATATTTATTTAATTTTGATATATATATTCCCTTTAACATATAGCATAATAACATTTACATATATATCTATTTTTTAGAAATTTGAATTGTCATCGAATTAACTAATATACAATTAAATCATTTGATATAAGCTATAAATCAAGTCAATTATATTGATAAGGTGTCTTTTTGCAAATCAATGTTTTTCTGTTTAAAAATATATATATATTTATTTCATTTGAAACTATTAGAAACATTTGCAATTTGAACTGTTATCGAATTAACTAATATAAAATTTTATCATTTGATATAAACTTACTTAACTTACTTAAATTAAATCAAATCAAATATATTGGTAAGGTACTATATGATGACATATAGATAATAAACGATATATATAATATATATATATAGAAGGTAATGACGATATATTACGGTAAATGACTTTATAAAAATTTTATATGTAGATATATAGAAGATATATCACAATAAAGAGAAGATTTACTAATACTGATTTTATGATTTTAAATATTTTAAGATTTAAAAAATAAACATAACGATATACAGATGATATATGACGATCGGCATACATCTTCATTAATATATAACGATATATGCCGCTACATGACGATATAATGAAGATACGAGATGTGTTTAAAAAGTATCGCGAATTTGGAATTTTCGCGGGTTACGTATAATCGAATTTCGATTTTTTGTTATGTACTAACATTTCCGAAAAACAGTACCAAGTTTTAAGTGTATAGCATATTTTTTTGGTTGTGAGACGCGTAAAGTTTATAAGTGTTTTGCTATCGAAAAATATGAATCAAAGGATTTTCATAAAAAAAAATAAAAACAAAGTGCTCCGAAACACTTGAAATTTTGTCAATGGCATACGGTGAAACTGTTCTGAGTAAAAATAGTGGTACAAACTCTTCCAAGATGGGCGATAAGATGCCAATGATGATCCTCGCTGTGGACTCCCAATCAACAACTCATGAAAACGTTCAAGCTGTGAGCGAAGCTTGTTCCAATTGCTAAATTTTGAACAAAACAACCGTCGCATGAGCATCGCTCAAGAGCTGTTGAATGACCCAGATTTACTTAAAAGGATCATAACTGATGACGAATTATGGGTATATGGTTTTGATATCGAAACCAAAGCCCAATTGTTGCAATGGAAGACCCCATGTGAGCCAAGACAGAAAAAAGCAAAAATCGGCGAGCACGCAAAACACTTATAAACTTTACGCCTCTCACAACCAAACAAAAAATGCTATATACTTGAAACTTGGTACAGATGTTCGAAAACAGTGTACCAACATAACAAAACAATCGAAAAAAAAATAGAAATTCGATTATACCTAACCCCCGAAAATTCAAAATTCGCGATACTTTTTGAACACACCTCATATATGACGATGTTTTCCAATATATGACAATAAAATATAAATATATGACAATACATATATATCGATATATAGAAGATATACGACTATACATGACTATGTAAAGAAGATATATTATGAAATCAGGTGTTATATAAAAGATATTTGACGATAAATGGAATTTATATGACGATATATTAAAGATAAATGACAATATATGACTGTAAATGATGATGATGATGATATAGAATGTACATGCAGATATATAGAATTTATATTATGAAATTAAACGTAATGTAGAAGATATTTAAGGATATGACGATATATGCCGTTATATAGAAGATTTATTATGAAATTAGACGTTATGCAAAAGAAATTTTACGTTAATCGAATTTATATGTCGATATAAATTAGATAAATGTCGATATATAATGATATATAGAAAATATATGACGTTATAATGAAGATATATGACAATATATATAAGATATATGACGGTTTATTTTAAATATTCGACCATATACGATGATATGTTACGGAATATGTATATATAGCCAAAGTATGCACAATGGGCAAGTTTCAATCAATTATTTGATATTCTTGCTCCACTATGCGTATTGTTGTTGCTGTTTTTGCGGAACCAGATGGACCGTGAACGTGAGCGTTGTAGTTGCAATTGCAGTTGGATCATCCCGATGCAGAATCCCATAACCTGGTTGGCATCCCCAACGCTGCGCTGCCGCCGTCGCTGACGTTTTTGTTTATCATCGAGAATTTTTATCTCATAATAAGCCTACCAGCGCTGCTTTAGCTCCCATCCACTCTCCACTGACAACATCCACATCCACATACACATCGACATCGACGTTGCGTTTTTCCGGCTACAGCAGCGACTCTTTATTCTCCATTATTTGGTCAACGTATTCAGGAACGCAATAGTCTATCGAACAGAACAGTCGACTGCGGATCGTCCAGTCCTCGCGGAGCATTTTTATTTTTCAAATGTGAATACAAAGTGACAATCCAAAACTAAATTCAAAACAGCAATTAAATTAATCCAAATCAAATATATTCACTACTGTTGAACTCAGTATTTTTTAGTTCTCTTCTTATCTTGAAGACAACAATAAAACCAATGAAACTAAACTAAAGCCTGGTCCAATCCTACAATAAACCGAAAATGAACATAACTAAAGCCTGATCCAATCATACTAACATGATGTCCTTTAAGTCCCCAATTCAAATCGATTATATTCACTACTGTGGAACTCAGTATTATTAGTTATCTTCTTAACTTGAAGACAGGAATAAAACCAATCAAAACTAAACTAAAGCCCCATTCAATCCAACTATTCCTACCTTTCCACAGTGAACTCAGTATTACTAGTTCTCTTCTTACCCTAAACTAAATTAAAGACTGCAATAAAGCCAATGAAAACTAAACTAAAGCCTGATCTATCCCACTAACATGTTCTCCTACTTATCCCCAATGCGCAATCATATTACCGATCCCAAATCGAATATATTCCACTACTGTAGAACATAGTGATTTCATTCTGTTCTCTTCTGCTCTGCTTTCAGATCATCATAATTTAAAAAACAATAGACCGAACAAGTTTTCAAACCCAAAGCAACAATAAAACTCTTCTTGTCAACCAACCATAATTCAGTTCAAAAAGCAATAGAACGGATAAACATAAAACTATATATATTATTATTTAACACATCATAAGTAACTTAACGTAACAAAACCTTTTGACCAACAAAAGAATTAACAATCCAACAAAATCAGTAACCAATAACAACTTCAGTAACAAAACAAAAATAAAAACACAAATCTAACAAAACCACAAATAATTGAAAAATTGAAATCAAAACTACACAGTTACAAGTACATAGGAAACTAAACGAAGCGAAACGAACTGACATTGGCTTAAATATTTTTATACTAAAATATAATTAGAAAATAACTAAAAAAAGAACCTATGAGGCAGTAATAATAAAAAAACACGCCATTTATCCGTTTTCCAACACAGTTCAACATTTGAGGTTTCTCTCTATCTATCTATCGTTATTTCCTTGGTGTAGATAATATTTGAAAAGGTCCATCAACGAACAGAATATTAGACGAGTAATAACTTACAACTTTCAATTGATCACACGCGGAACAATAAAGCCGCGAAGAACTACGAGCGGCATCAAAATACTTTCATTGAATTTTATTCAAAAACACACTGACACCGGAACAAACAGTTTAAAATACCATTTACCATATAGCTAGCATAACAGTAAACACACACAGAGAAAGGAGCGTAAGGAAATAAGATCTTGATCGAAAAGTAGTTTTCATAGTTCTAAAATACCTATTGATCGTACTATAAGACAATCTGATTTCTATATAGTTACAACTCTTTACGACAGGCTATAGTTACAGAAACCACATCGAATATGTATATCTAGTACATAATACGGAATATATACGACGATAGTATTATATGGGAACAGGAATTTTTAGTAGACGAATCTCTCTTCGTTTCTGAGTAACAAAATCGAATGACCACGTCGAAAGAATGCAACCTGATTCGCTTAACTTACTGCTGGAAGTGTAGCAAAGTGTCCATATAGTATTTAGAAATAAGATCGAAGAATATATAATGGTAAATTATTTGGGTGATATTTTTGGTGTAAATCTAAGAAATTAAATAATATATTGTGATGCAAAACTTGTAATATTGAATGAAAAACAAAACAAAATATCCACGCAAAAACAAACGAAATACGAAAAAGAACCTACATTTCTCCATCGATACATTTGCTAATACGCTTTACAATTAACCAAAATATCGATAAAATTGCAATTTGGAAATTACAAGGCAAATGCGCAACGTGTGCCTTATTCCGGCCTTAAGTTCAAAGTAGTTTAAATAATGCCAAATAATATCATAATATCAACTCAAACAATGATCAATTGATACGCGATAACTGTAAAGTAACGAGGTCCTTGCTCAGGCTGGTCCAAGCGAATGCAATGAAAGCGCCGTATCGCTCAGCATCGTGACCGTGACCAGTATCGGCACCGCATACACCTTTATGGTAGGTTAACTTAAAAGTAATCTGATGGCTAATTAATTAATATTACTTTTAATAGAATTGCATGATTTATTTGTCATAAGTTTGAATTGAATTGCAGTTCCTTGTGTTATAGTAAGTTATAATCTAATATGTTAAGTTTGGCCTTAGTCTACACACTATCTTAATTTTATTTAGTTGTCGTAAACCCTATCTATAAGATAGTGTTGAATAATGCAAAAGGAGCGGGAAGACGTCAATATCGTTTAAGAGAGCTAAGGGAACACATTGCTATGTATTAACATTACATTGTTAATATTGCAAAGAGCGTAATAAATAATTAAAACATTTAGGGATTATCTCCTTATAAATTATATATAACCTATGCCGAAGTCTGAACATCTCAAATTCTCGTAAATCTTCTTATAATTTAATTTTACATAAATAATATTTAAAATATTTATTTCGCATGAATTCACATTGGAATAAAATCAAGATTCCAACGAAACAAATATAGCCTTAGTCCATGTAGCTAACTAGAATCCTCGTATAGCCTGAATCTTCTTATAATTTTATATATTCTAAATTGATAATTTTTAAAATAATTGCAATAAAATCAAGATTCAAACGAATCCTAAGTACACCATTTACCTAAATAGAATACTCGTATATATCTTCCTATAATTTTAAAACCACTTGAGTCCAGCAAATTTACTTGTTTTCGAATATTTCCACTCGTAACTAGAACTGCAACCGAAAGTAAAGCGACGATAGCAACCAGAGGAACTACTACCACTGAAAGGTTGGCTGTTAAAAGAGCAAGGCGAAGTGAAATTAAGAGAGGAGCAAAGCAAAAGGCAAAGACTTCGGCGCCGGCGTTGGCACGAAGACGGTTTGCCGCTTAGCCGAAGATGTTCAGAACTGGGTACGAAGACATTTGACTTACTTTGCGCTGGCGCTGCCTGCAACGTCATCACTGTGCGTCTTTCCTTCTTTTGGCTAAGTTCTATTTCTAAACAAGGCTCGCGAGATGGTGACGCCTGAACTCTCGCGACAGTCATATTTATACTTGTTTGAGGCCAGCGACAAAATTAGTTTTTAATGACTCGCGCACTGCCAGGTTATAACCATCCAAGAACAGGCGGCAACTGGCCACGAACTATCAGAACTGCTAGATAACAACTCTGTGAACGAATACGAACTCGACGCTTTTCTTTCAATTGTGTCGGGCCATGCTTGTGACTTTGTGACAGTGTACGCGCGGTCTGCAAACATTACAGTTTCTAAATAATACCTATAGTTCCTGCTAACTACAAATAATTTACACTCCAGTACGTTAGCGAGTACCTTAGCAGATATCAATTTTAACAATAAATAGTTTAGCTTTTTAATACAAGTGCAACAAATTCGAAGTTTTCAGAAGTAGTTTCTTATAAGTAGTACGTCTATTTGTTAATTTCCAGTTAATAGAATAATGGGATAAGTAAAAACAGGAAATGCCATTTCCGAAAACTGCTCAGACCTTAAAAACCATTACCTAATATAATTGAAGAAAGAAATGCTACCCTGCATTCCATTGTAGTCTCGATTATAAATATTTGCAGGCTATTGTTGTTCGATTCTTTTGAATTTGAAATAATAACATATACAAAAGGCAACATTAATCCTAAATGCAATTATAGAAACAGATTATTAATAATATTGCAACAGTTCACAGCATACAATTGCAAGTGGGACCTCCTCATTTCTCGAGGGATTCTCTATGATATGTTATAAAAATCAGATAATAATAATACTTTGCAATATATACTCATTGCATATGGAGCTAAAAATGTTTTCTGCTGTACGTTGCAAAGGCATCTACCATTCGCAAAGTGATATGTGTCAAACAATTGCGAACATTAACTTATTAGAAGTGTGTTACATTTCTGAAGTGCTGCACGTGCCATAAAAGCTGATTTAATTGAATTTTAGGAAAATTATGATATAGTTTTGGATTAGATAAATTGACAACTAAGTATTTGTGCTGCTGTGTTCGACTTTATTATGTACTTCTTGACGACTTCCCAAATTGACTCTGAATATCGGTTATTGTGTATGTTTTAAAAGGGCTGTCCACCCGTTGGAAACAGGGAGACAGGGTTGCCAGATTACACGCATGCATTTGCAAGAGATCTCGAAATCTCTTCCAAAAATGCGCTTATTTTTTTCAGTGTTAGTTGTAGCTATCTTTTCCTGTTCTGTTTTATTATGCATATTTGTTTTTAAAGCGAAATGGCACGGGATCAAACAACAGTCCCCTCTGAATGCACGTCCCTCTTACTCTGCCACAACCTGAAGCATTGATTCTAAGTCAGACCTGCTTAAGAATTCTCATAGTCCTCTCATAGTCATAGGCCACTATAGTCCAAGGGTCCAGCTCAGCAAACTAAGAATAAAAAGCTGAAACGCCAGAATACATACTTAAGGTTTATAGTTTTTAGAGTACAATAAACAGACACCCCTTAGCAAATAATAAATAATAATAAAATAGACATTTTGTTCTGAATTTTGCAGTCTATTTTGAAACTGCTGGATGCGACTCCTTCTGTAGTTTCGCCATCAGAACTATCGCCCTGGGTCCGGAAGAACTGTTGTTGCGATCGCAAGCGAAGGTCGATCAGTGGTTGCTGACGCAGTTCACCAGCGAACAGTTGGTGCAACGGCAGCAGCAACAGCGCTGCCAGCAAGAGCAACCAGCATTGGAACCTCATTTACCAAGACAGGGGCTGCACCTATCCCGATCGCAGATCCTTTTTCATATGCATAATATGGATGCAGCTGACTTTTGGCAACAAGCACGCGCTCCCTTCGCGCACACAGGACTGCAGCAGCAACAACAACACTCGCAGCAGCCACAGCAGCAGCAGCAACATCACTTGCACCCGCACAATGTATCAGATCAGGAGCAGCACGTGAGTCCCAGCAACAACAACCACCTGCCACTGCAGAACAAGTTGGATTCGCACCAGCTGCAGCAGCAACAATCACATCAGCAGCAGCAACAGCAGCAACCACAACAACAACAGCAACTGCTGCAGCAACACGTTGAACATTGCTATGGAAACGAAGCTTTCGGTTCTCAGCAGACACTTGCGAGTGCAGCAGCAACCTCCACGCAGCTGACCAGTCACCACTTGCTGTTCAATGCAGCAGCAGCCGCTGCCGCTCACCTCAAATCGACAGCGCGCAGCAACATCAACGTGGAGCCAAGTGCGAGCAAGCATCAGCAGCAACCACAGATTGATAAAGATGTGCAGCATCAGGCCGATCAAGCCTACAACACCGACTACTTTGGGGGCTCTGGCAATCCAGACAATCTGCAGACTCAACAACACCATAAGCAACAGCAACAGGAACCACTACAGTCGACTCACCCACCGCAAAGCCCCACGCTGGCGGGGCAGGGACAAGGTCAACTGCACAGCAGGCAATTATCGCAGGCTCAGCAGTCACCACAGCATTCTATAACGCCCTCCGGCGGTTGCTCGACGCCCGACATCAAGTACAACAACGACAAACTAGCCAGCGAAATTCAGGTACGATTTAAAGGCAGCAACGAAAGGGTAGCTCCTTCCCATGGTTGTTCCTTCTTCCATATGAAGTGAAGAAACATATAAGATATTTATGTATGCAGGTGTATCTTTGATCTTTATATAACTATATAAAAGGTATGGCCAGCAGAGGGTACCATAGATCGAAATACAGCGAAATTCAGCTCTGATCTATTTAAAGGCAGAAACGAAAGGGCACCTCCTTCCCCTGGTAGTTCCTTCCTATATGAAGTGAAGAAACACATATAAGGTGTTCATGAATGCAGGTGTATCTCTAATCTAAATATATCTATATAAAAGGTATGGCCAGCAGGGGGTACAATAGATCTTTAACGTTGCAGTACATTTCCTACCCACCATAAGAAGAACACAAGGATGAAGCGTCGGTAAAGGCGCTTCATAGGGACCCTCTTATTGTAGTTCGTTACACAAATATTATTAATGATTAGTACAGCTATATATCTTAGTTATGTTAAGCATTTACAGAGGATTAGATAACAATCGCGGCGCTAGCATAGACCGATTGCTCTGCTTAAGGGTCTCGTGCGAATGCAAGCACTTACCTTTGTACCAAAATTATTATCAAAACAAGTTGAATAATTTAATTAAGAGAGAACTCACTAAGAGAATGAAATGAAACGTAGCGAAGAGAAACAGTCGGCAAAATATACAAGAGTGTGAAATAGTGAGGGAGTGAGTAAGAGAGTGAGTGAGTGGGTAAGTGAGTGAGTGAGGGGCTACACATAATAATTTCCCAGTAAAATATTCCGACCACGTTCAGCTCATTTCCCAAAAGCTAAAAAGCTCAAGGAGTAAAAACGTCGCAGCGATGCGAATAATGGTAACTCAACTTTTTACTGTTTACCTCTACCTCAAAACATGTGTATACCATATATATCTATGCATGTATGTGTAGGAGGTCCTGGTAGTGGTAAAGGTTCTGTTGTTATGTACGTCCAAGATGAATTTGGTCTTGAATTTTTCTTGTGCCCTCCTCTGACGTGCCCCTGCCTTGAATAACTGAATCTCAATCTGTGTTTGTCTACACACCCCTTCATATTCTCTCATGTTAGATGAGCAGGCACGTCATGCAGAACGGGGGTAGAGGGATGAGAAAGTCGCATTATTCTTATCTTTTACTTCACTTTTTTTGCCTTGCGCCTTTTTTCATTCAGTAGTAAGTTACCCCGTTCAGGGCAGCGGTATTTCTCCTCTTTGCTCTGTGGTATATGCGAGTGTGTGTGTTGAGAGAGTTAGAGTTAGTTAGTGAGAGCGTTTGTGGCTGGGGGTGGAATTCAATCTGTGGGCTATTCTTATAGGGAATGAGTGTAAGTTTAGTTTCACACACACACATATCTATTGAGTATATGCAAAGACAGACGCGCTATGCTCCGTTCCAGTGTCGGACGCTCTCACATACTTTCGGGCAACGACAGAGACCGCTTTTATTTCCTTCTCTGCTTAGGATTTTTTTTTATTTTATGAATGTAACTCGCGCACAATTCCTTGAAGAAAACAATAATAGAGTACGGGCACACTATTAAAGCGCCTCGTACATAGATATACATACATATAAATGCACATATTAATGTATATTTATATATACGTAGTTTGTACATAAACACAGACGAAATTGAGAAGCATATCGCGACGCTAGTAAAGACGAAGCGAGCAGCGCCGTTAGCGTCGACGATGGCTGTATAAGAAGTTGCAATTGCTATCCCGTTTATGGATAAGGCGCAAACTGTCTACCGGCATAAGTTCAAAGGACACCGAGCTGTAAAGTTCTCTAATTCCGTCGCGTTTCCACTGAGTATTCATAACGTGTGTGTGTCCAGTGTTCAGTGTGCAATCTATATATATGTCTATATAGAATGTATATCTTATAAGAAATATCAAGACAATGATCCGAAACTAAATCCTTATTAATCAATCAACTAAGTTAAGGCAAACGTTCTCTGGCGCTTGATATGTTGTGACTTGTGTGGGTGAACCTTCTTCATGCAACATTATGTGAACACGAAGGAGAATATAAACAAAGGACGCTCACACTGCGAGAAAGAAACTACAATATAAAGTTCCACATGCAAGCAAATCGCGGTCGAACAAGAAATACTATAATACAATCGAATATTATTTAAGTTATTTCTGTTATTTCGAAATGACACTTGACTGTGAAACGGATAACGATGTAATTTAAATTATTATTTACAAAATCTGCCAAAATTGCAATTCGCGTTATTGATTTCATTTGCCTAAGTTTGCTTAGCATTTAAAATACATATATATTTTTCATTTGGGTACGACTATACCGTAGTATTGTATTATTTGACTTTAATTTTCACAGTTCTTATCATATAGCAATGTATACAAGCATCGCTTGCTCTCAGTACCGTTGTAGTATAGTTCTGATTGGAATATAAGTATAATAACAATATATTAAGAAGTACTCGCATAACGAACTTGTCAACGGAAATCAAGTATATCATTTGATTCTTTAGACAATTATCAACAAATATATGATGTAATGCCATACTGAACTATATCTGTGTTTTCTGTCTAAATTCCAAGCAACTTCAGCGTCCAAACTTTATTTATAAATGTTTTATTGTAGACCACATACTCGTACTGAATAACAGCAATTAGGTTGTATATCTTATATATATCCGGAACAATTGGGTTTAATATATTATATAAATTATATAAATCTGTGATTTCGGCTAACTTACAAGCAAGTTCAGCCTTGAGTTCACATTTTTATGAAAATTTCATTAATAAATGTTTTCTGGTTCACCACAAACAATACTACATAAATATAAATTCTCTTTGGAACACTTAGGTTAATATATAATAGATATAATAGATATTAACCCAATTATTCCAAAGAGAATTTTTATATATATATAAATTCTCTTTGGAACAATTAGGGTAATGGAAACTTCATTAATAAATGTTTTCTGATTGACCACATACGCGTACTGAATAAATATAAATTCTTTTTGGAACACTTAGGTTAATATATAACAGATATAATAGATATTAACCTAATTCAGATATAACCCTAATTTCATAAATATCTGAACTAAATATATATATGTATATATATATATATATATATATATTGTATATATATATACAATATATATATATATATATATATATATATATATATATATATATATACATATATATATTTAGTTTAGTATATATATATATATATTAGATATATTAGACATATTACCTACCTATACATATTAAACATTCCAGAAATATAGAAATGAAAAATTATAAAATTACAACAAATTAGAATATTACAACTAATTAGACCTATTTAGGTTTTGTTAGGATTAACATGCAACTTCAACATTCAAAAAATCGGTTAAATATCTTATATATATATTAGATATGGCACCTCGATATAAATAATAAACATTCCACGATATTCGTGAATGGAACGGAATGGAAAACTATAAAAATTACAACCAATTAGACATATTCACGTTTTGTTAGGAATAACAAATTTTGATTCAGATTATTTGAATGATTTTTATAATAAAATTTTAAGTTTTATATGAGTAAGCAATGATGGCGTTTCTTACAAAATTTGGTAGATCATTAGAATTAAGAGTTCTTTAACTTTGAATAAATGTTGTATTAAGTATTTCCAATTGATAATTATGGATTAATTCATAAACTTCAACTGCAGAAAACCCTTTTGATATTTGGAAGGATCTAACTAGCTTTTACTAATACACCAACAGCAATGTCTTTGTAATACAATATTTGTATCTGAATTGTTGCCTGATTACTTTTGGTGCTTTACTTTACGCGCTGTTAATTCATTTCGCTCTTATCTCTCTCCTTTTGCAGCTCCAACTGTCCAGGTCGAGTAGCGCGGCGGCGATCAGTGAACGAACCCTTGAAGAATGTTGGTCGACCCTGCAACGAGTGAGTTGGCATCTATTTCGTTGTGTATAGTACTCTTCCACGCTGAAGACTTGCACAGTCAATGTATATGTACATACATATACTATATATACATACATACATCAACACAAACACATACGCAATCACACGCTCTCCTGAACAGAACACACATAGATGCAGGAATCCTTGCATTCCTATAAGATAATACTTATATACATATATGTATATATATTTACATAACCTTTCCGTTCCGCACTTAAGTATTAATTGATTTAAAAGGTATTTACATAATCTATATTTTATATATTATATTATTAACTTATAGAATGCCTGAAATACCTATGCAAACTGTAATAAACATTGTGTTACTTGTCTTATTTTGTGTTTTCTTTATCTTCTTGATTTATTCATTATTTTCTTGGTATCCTTTGATGCAAAGTACAGGCAAAAACGAGAGCAACAGTCGCGCAAAACGCGACAGTGGGATACCCTTCGACCTATGTTCCCGTGTAGTTTAATTTGTTAAATTCATACACATATGCATATGCACATGCTTTGAAATTAATCCAGACAGATGACGCTCGCGCTTCGCGCTCGCCCGTCTCCCTTGTTAGCTGACAGAAGCACTTGGTTTTATGCTCATACTTTCTTAAATAACTTCTGTGTTTATTGTTCGATTGGATTGTAATTTGGGGACTACGTAGATATTTCATTTAGCTTAGTATATATTCAAGTCAGAAAGTTGTATCTAATATATACAGCGCTTACATATTAAGTTCAAAAATTAAATTATTGATTTGTGGGGGCGGTGGGCTTGGCACCTAATATTTGAAATAAACTTCATCTGCTTATAGTACACAGGAGTCTTCCTGCCAAGTTTGGTAACTCTAGCTTTTATAATAGCTGAGATCTGTGCGTTCACACAGACAGACGGACAGACGGACGGACGGACAGACGGACAGACGGACAGACGGACAGACAGACAGATATGGCTCAATCGACTCGGCTTGTGATCCTGGGCAAGAATATATATTGTTTATAGGGTCTCCCACGCCTCCTTATGCCTGTTACATACATTTGCACAAAGTTAGTATACCCTTTTTTGACCATTTTCAATGGTCGAAGGGTATAAAAATTTACATTGGTCACAGCTTAAATGATGCAAGAACTTTCCAACACTATAACCATTTGGCGGCTCAAGTTTCTTGATTTTCCGTCTTCTCGAGTAAATACAATTAATTATAACAATTGGTCCTAGAACCTCAATTAAAACGCGAGAACTGTTGATAAACACTTCTAAGATGGTGTTTCACAACGTGGAATTAATAAAATAGTTATTTAATTTAAGTTCTGCAACAGTGTGTAAAGAGTTACTTGACTCACTGTATGTGTAAATTGTTTCTTGACAGTATGTCAAGTAACTCTTTACACATATGTTCATGTTAATGTTATGTACATACATACATATATCTAGGGTTTCTTGACATTCTGTATGTACATGTATGTGTAAAGAGTTACTTGACTCACTGTATATTTTCTTTCTTTTTATACCCTTCGACCATTGAAAATGGTCAAAAAAGGGTACTAACTTTGTGCAAATGTATGTAACAGGCATAAGGAGGCGTGGGAGACCCTATAAACAATATATATTCTTGCCCAGGATCACAAGCCGAGTCGATTGAGCCATATCTGTCTGTCTGTCCGTCTGTCCGTCTGTCTGTCTGTCCGTCCGTCCGTCTGTCCGTCTGTCTGTGTGAACGCACAGATCTCAGCTATTATAAAAGCTAGAGTTACCAAACTTGGCAGGAAGACTCCTGTGTACTATAAGCAGATGAAGTTTATTTCAAATGTTAGGTGCCACGCCCACCGCCCCTACAAATCAATAATTTAATTTTTGAACTTAATTTGTAAGCGCTGTATATAAGATACAACTTTCTGACTTTAACATATACTAAGCTAAATGGAATATCTACGTAGTCCCCAAATTATAATCCAATCGAACAATAAACACAGAAGTTATTTAAGAAAGTATGAGCATAAAACTAAGTGCTTCTGTCAGCTAACAAGGGAGACGGGCGAGCGCGAAGCGCGAGCGCCATCTGTCGGGATTAATTTCAAAGCATGTGCATATGCATATGTGTATGAATTTAACAAATTAAACTACACGGGAACATAGGTCGAAGGGTATCCCACTGTCGCGTTTTGTGCGACTGTTGCTCTCGTTATTCTTTCACGTCTATTCGTCTGGCGCTTTCTCGAGATTGTGCTTGCGGTTCCTCGATCGTACACTGCACTATGGGGACTTTGCCCTGTTTTTTTTACATTAATTAATAACTCTTGATCTAAGTAAAATTTTTTGATGGAGTTTTTTTTATATTATTATGAGAGCCCTCAGAAATATTTAAGAAAAGTGGGCGTGGCCCATCCCTTTATATTTTAACCAAAACCCGTGATTTGACAAATAATTTGTATGGCAGCAACACGTAATATAGTCCGATTGTGATGAAATTTTAAGATCATATTGAGGATCAAATACAAATAAGATGAGATAAGTTTGAAAGCCACATCTTGAAATATAACAAAAATCGGCCGATAGATTGTATGGCAGCTATACGATATATCGGCCCAATCCGCCTTGTTCCGGCTTATTTATAAGTAATGAATAATAAAAAGTATGTATGCTAAGTTTCATTTTGATATCTCTCTAGTGAAAGTGAATATTGGATTTTGTTACTCACGAAAACACCATTGCATACGCCACAATCACGCATTTTTATCGAGATGTTGCTTCCTTAAAAATGAAATTTCTCAAAAACCCGCAAAAAACGCAGATATGGACTAGATGTGCTGAATAAGGAATTAATAGCTCTACAATATGTATATAGACACTCGCTGAACAAATTTGAACAATTTTTTGTAGCTCTTTTCAAAATTGAAATTTTGTTCCTAAAAATACATGTCAACACCACTCGCTAAAAGTACAAATTATTAGAAATACCCGCACTAAATAATCCAAATATTTACAACAACGCACAGTAAAACTCCGTAAAATTAAAATCCATTTCAATTTTGATCGTTTTACATTGGCTTTTTGAAAACTGAGGAATTTAAAGTTCCACTTCAAAATTGAGCGCAATGACGACAAGTTCTGTTCGCTTGCAAACGCTGACTTTAACAGCTGATATTTTAACGTTGGACTGTTAAGTTAACATTTGCACGGTGGAAGATGATAGATTGATCTATTCCTTATTCGTTAATACTAAAATATTGCAAATTTGCATACTTGTGAAAAACACATTATTGTAAAAAAACAGGCCAAAGTCCCCATAGTGCACTGTCGATGACCATATCATGACCATATATGGTTTCTTAACGGTAGTTACAGTGTTACCTTATCTTTAGCTTATATTTACACTATTTGCAAGTGCATCGAAAATATGGGCAGGAAAAACATGCAATTTTTCGATTAGGGAAATTAGGGAAATCATTTCATATATGTAAATATTATAATTACTAAATATTAAAATTAAATTATTTTATAAAATAGGCAGTTCTCATGCAAAATAGGAGACTGCATCAAATAAGCTGTAAGCAAAATATCTGAAATAATTTATTTTTTATTTATTTATTTTTAATTTTAAGACTGATTTCTTCGAAACAAATAATAAGAATATGAACTATTGTACAGTGAGTACAGAATACAAAGTACTGTACCAGAGAGTAATTCATTAGTGAGTATAGTGAGTACAGAGTACAAAGTACTGTACCATATGTCTGCTATGTATGTACTGTATACATATGTATGTATGCATAGTATGTACTAGCATGCATTGTTCTTAAGGGGTACTCACACAAACACACACTCACACACAGTCACTCTCACGTGTTAATTCGACATATTTGAGTTAAAACAGCGTGCATAACATTCTTTCTCAGACATATGAATACATATACACATGTATGTACATATGTATGTATATATTTATGCCCACTGCCCACCTTCGCCTCAACATTTTTTATCGACTACCCCACAGTTTTTTCTCGAATGTATCCTTACCTTTTCTCCTCCCATTTGGCCACCCTGGTTTTATTTTGCCAGACAGCATATGTGGGTAGCAAAAGTGATTCCACGATCAACGTTTTCATGTTTGAGCTCACATATGTAAATATTAATTGAATAATGTACATAAATGACAAAACTTTTTTTTTTATTGAACACCTTGTTTATTTTTTACAATTAGGCGTACATATATAGCAAAATAGAAAAAAAAGAAAGGGAATAGTAATAATTCAAAAACAAAAACCAGGAACATGTACTCAGTTTTGCACCATCCATTATTCGCTTATATTTTTGTTCTTTTTTCTTTCTTATCAGCAATAGACCTGCAGTTTACCGTTAAATGCTTTTTGCATTTATTATTCGTTGTTCGAATGCAGATAATCACTGTACATTGTACATAGCATACGGTCATCCCATACGACTCTCCGTGCCGTTCTACCCTAAAGCAAAGGAACAAAACGAAAAAAAATATACAGAACGTTGGCCGAGGCCCATGTGGCATGTATGTATGTATGTGGTTATCACCCCTCACAACTATCGTGTTGTGTATGCGTATGTGTGTGTGTAGCATATTGAAAAAAGAAGCAAATACAAAAAAAAAAAGAAAATATTAGGCGAAGACAGCAGAAAGTGGGTTGAAAGTAGAGTTGGGCATGGACCGTGCTTTCTTCGTGTCACATCGTGACACGACGGGCGCACGGGGGGCGTGTGCAAAATTAAGATTGTTTCCATGGGCGTGCGCTTTCGTGTTTCGAAATTCGGCACGAAATTACATGAACACATATAGCATTTATTTATTAATTGGTATTTACCAACACGAAACACGCTGTTTGAGCTGCGTTCTATAAGCCGATTTTCAGCAACTGCAAAGTTAATCGGCGTCACTTATTCTCGTTAAAAAATTTTTGAGCGTGCGTGCGCGTGCGTGTTGAAAAATTTCATTTTCTTGTCGTGCTGTGTCGTGCCGAAAAATGACAGTCCATGCCCATCTCTAGTTGAAAGACGAACAAGGGAAATGAGGCACAAGTAGTTGTATACATATATACATGTATGTGTGTAGGATATGCATGTGTAAAAGAAAGTGATACCTAACAAACTAACACACAATATGGTGGTCAAGAGTAGTTTAACAAGAATGTTTTCACGGTAATACTAGGGCTGTCTTCATTATACCCTGTATGTTACAGGCAGCTAGAGGCGTGGCTGACACAACAAAAGAGGGGACCTTAAGGCACAGCTTTATTTCAAATGTTGGATGCCACGCGCAAAACAATAATTAAATTTTTCAAGTCGATTTGCAGCCGACAAATAAGAGATATGTACATCTTTCTTACTTTGACATACATATAGTTAGCTGATTATAACATCTTTCTATCCGATCGAACTATAAACACAGAAGTTATATAAGTAACTATAAGCATATACATATCTGTGGCAGTTAACAAGGGAGGCAGGCGAGCGCCATCTGTTGAGAATAATTCAAAAGTTTAGTACATATATTTATGTGTATGTACAGCGGAACATACATTGTCGCGCGCCGCTTGACTGTTGCTCTCGTTATATGATGCTTTCTTATATACACACCTACATACTTCTCCAAACAGTTATTCCTCTTTGAAACTACTGACCTGCGTCCATGCATAATCGCATACTTCTTTATTCAAAAAAATTCAAACAGAAACATGCAGACACTCAGTGCAACACTCACATACACACATTCACTAAAACCGCCCTATTATTGCAATCTCATTTGCTGGAGATTCACAGAACTGCCGTTGGCTGGCTGGCTGGACTGGACAGTCTGTCGTGCACGCCATTTTTATGCGCTGTACGGTGGCCAAGGAGGGAGCAGAGGAGAGGAGAGATGGAGGAGCCTCCCGTGGCAAATAAAAACTGCACTGAGCTAGCATCGAATTGGCGGGAGTGTAAGCTAACTCAGTGCGAGCAGCCAACCAGAGAGCGCCGCACGCGGGTTGCCTGCCTGCCTGACTGTCCTAAGCTACCTACTCGTCTAGAAACACCATCTTCTTCATGCTCACAATTGTCCGCACGTCGCTTCGCCTCCTTCTAATTTTGTTTTGTGGATAACACTGTTTTTCTTTCTTCTGTGTGTATTTGTGTGTATTTCCTAGTGCGTTCTTTGTACACGGCTGGCGGTTTAGCCTTGATACGGCCCTCGGCTATGGCTCTTATAGAGCATACCCTTAGAACAAGATTATACACATAACAGACAGGGACTGCACTAAACGAGTGCAACAGTCAACAGTAGAAATTCCACCTATATATGTTCCAGTGTAGTTTAATTTTTTTAATTCATACACATACATACAAATTATGCTCAACAGATGGCGCTCGCTTGGCTCCCTTTATGACGAAATGAATACACCATTAAATGTTAATAAGTAAAACGTTTTATTATTTATTATGTTATCAAGAAGAAGAAGAACTGAAGTGAAGTTAGTTGCGATAGATATCCATAACTATCTGGCGGTGTCACTTATCTATTAAATGTCTAACACCTTGTTAGGTGACACAAGCACTGAGAGTAATGCCATTAAGCATCAAACATATAGAGTACTCAAACAGCGGAATCTACTCATTTGATGCAATGCGGAGACCAGTGTTGCCAACAGCTTGGCTCTGAAAAAGGCTAGATGATCTAAAAATAGGACAGAAAAGAGATAAAAATAAAAGAAATATACAAAAAAGGAGAGATTATTTTTCAACAATTTATACGTTAATTTAATATTTTTTCGGTGGTAAGAAATTCAAAAAATTACAGAAATAGCTCAAACATGAAAACGGGGGAAAAAAAACAATAGAAACTTTAAATTTTAAGCAAATTTTATACATTTTTATTTGCCAATTCTTTGAGAACTTCGTCAACTATATCATTTTCACAAAAATTTCAATCCAGACTTCCATAAGAATTTGTGGCAGCGTGCTGAGCAACAAACATTGCCAGTGCACCTTCCTGACAACATAATTTACTGGCTTCATAGGCTTGAAATTAATTTTGTTTGTTTGCTCAAAAGGCAAAGTATTCTGCACATGTGTTTTTGTAGTCATATACGCACTGATATGATTAGTTTTGGGATTTATACTGCATTTGCAGTATGTGCAATATTCCGTTTTGCGATCTTTCCCATCTCGACAAATCCACTGTTGCAGATCAACGCCATTTCTACACGGTTGCATTTTTAATAAATGCTCATATCGATTATAAATTTATACCAATTTGGATGATTTTGTAACAATTTAATCAGAATCAATAAAGGATATAAAAAGGACAAACCAAAAAAAAAGGACAGTTTTCCGGATAGGGGCTGTTTTAAATTTTTTCGGATGACGCTGTTGAAATCCGGACAGATCTATCCGGATAAAGGCTAAATTGGCGACACTGGCGGAGGCTGGGACCCCTGAACACGAAGTTTTACACGAGTGAGGGATCGGCTCTCTTCGTTAGAAACCGCGAGGAGCACACAGCGGCATCAACTTAATCGCACAACAACAGCGGAACGATGAGCACGGGTATTTTTTTTGCGCTCTGCGATCGTTTCAATGTGTACATATATGCATGCACAAGCTCGCATATGAATGTATGCGTTGCTTGTGAAGTTTGATAACAGGCAAATGCTTCGGGCAGCGCGCTGGCAGCCTGATGTCAATTTTCTGTATCGGCATCGAGAGCCAAGAGACTGAGACACAGTGGGCAATAATTATTCATTTGTGTGCCCTACCATAGGCTTTATTATTTTTGGCATGAGTTATACAATAGAACATTGTAAATTTATGCAATAAATATGATGAAGGTCTTATCGATAAATGTCTTATAAAGTAATATTAAGAATATTACGTGAATGGAATAACATACCTTAACCTGTCGATAAAGGTCTTATAAAACAATGCTTATTATATTATTTGAATGGGAAATCATAGCTTAACCCGTCTGTAAAGTTCTCATAAGGTAATATTTTATGAATGGGACCTCTTTTATGCTCATACAGAGGCTATAAATAGATTCTAAGTAGATACCTAGATTCTAAGTAGACGCCATTAACTATGCACTTACAACCCTTAACTACTTAGCTCTATAAGAGTAGTATGATATAATCGAATTTCTTTGTTTTTAATTTTTTTTTTGTTTTGTTATGTTGGTACACTCTTCCCGAACATCTGTACCATGTTTAAAGTGTATAGCATTTTTAGTTTGGTTGTGAGAGGCGTAAAGGTTATAAGTATTTTGAGTATTCGCCGATTTTTTTTTTTTCGGTCTTGGCGCACATTGTCTCTTCCATTGGAACAATTGCGCTTTGGTTTCGATATCATAACCATATAACCATGATTCGTCACCAGTTATGATCCTTTTGAATAAATCTGGGTCATTCAACAGCTCTTGAGCGATGCTCATGCGACGGTTCTTTTGGTCAAAATTTAGCAATTTTGGAACAAACTTCGCTGAAACACGTCCATGCCAAAAACGATAGAAAAAATTTCATGGCACGAGCCAAGTGATATACCGACATCCTCAGTAACTTCTCTGATAGTGATTCGACGATTTTCAAAAAAATTTTCTTGACCGCTTGAACGTTTTCAGTTGTTGACGTGCTTTGGTTTCCAGACCGACGCTCGTCATTGGCATTTTCTCGGCCATCTTGGAAGAGTTTGTACCACTTGTTAACATTTTTTTACTCAGAACAGTTTCACCGTATGCCACAATTTCAAGTATTTCGGAGCACTTTATTTTAACTTTTTTGTTTATGCAAGTCCTTTGATCCATACTTTTCGATAGCAAACGAGAGCAACAGTCGCGCAAAACGCGATAGTGGGATACCCTTCGACCTATGTTCCCGTGTAGTTTAATTTGTTAAATTCATACACATATGCATATGCACATGCTTTGAAATTAATTCCGACAGATGGCGCTCGCGCTTCGCGCTCGCTCGCCTCCCTTGTTAGCGTACAGAAGCACTTGGTTTTATGCTCATACTTTCTTAAATAACTTCTGTGTTTATTGTTCGATCGGATTGTGATTTGGACACTACGTAGATATTTCATTCAGCTTAGTATATGTTAAAGTCAGAAAGTTGTATCTTTTATACAGCGCTTACAAATTGAGTTCAAAAATTAAATTATTGAATTGTGGGGGCGGTGGGCGTGGCACCTAACATTTGAAATAAACTTGATCAGCTTATAGTACACAAGAGTCTTCCTGGCAAATTTGGTAACTCTAGCATTTATAATAGCTGAGATCTGTGCGTTCACGCAGACAGACGGACAGACAGACAGACATGGCTCAATTGACTCGGCTTGTGATCCCTAGCAAGAATATATATACTTTATGGGGTCTCGCACGCATTCTTATGCCTGTTACATACATTTGCACAAAGTTAGTATACCCTTTTTTGACCATTTTCTATGCTCGAAGGGTATAAAAATCGGCGAGCACGCAAAACAGTTATAATCTTTATGCCTCTTACAACAAAACAACAAATTCAGTACACTTAAAACTTGGTACAGATATTTGGGAAGAGTGTACCAACTTAACAAAACAAAAAAAATCGAAATTCGAATATACTTAACCCGCGAAAATTCCAAATTCGCGATACTTTTTGAACACACCTCGTATGATGACGAAACTTCGACTTCAACTTTTGTAAATTTGTTACCGCTTTTACAACACGCAGTGTTCACTAACGGTCAATATTATATGAGTACTAGCATTTTTCAATTGATTGTGCCATCGATTGCTGCTCCAGCTCTACTCACTTGTGTTGGTAAGCAACAGCTCGTTACAATATATCGCGTTTTTTTCCCTTGGATTATGAGGTGCTACAACCCCCATAAACCCCCCTAGATCCAAGTCCAAATTGGTTTTGCTGACTTGTTTTTTATAAAAAAACGTTTTATAAAAATATTCGTGAAAAAAGTCATTAAACAGAACGATAAAACAAAAAAAAGAAAAGAATTCTGCAAATTGGTTGTAGTCTATAAATGGGTCCAGTTGCTCAGACGCTGCAGTAGTTAGTGCGTGAAAGTAAGTTACGAAAGTCTAGTCTACTATATATGTATGTACATAAATGCATGCACACACACACACACACACACACACACACACACACACAGACAGACAGAGGCATAAACAACAGTAAACATACATGTAAACAGCTCTAAGCTCGAGTCTGTTGCGATATATTATCCCTGAAGATGATGTTTCCCAGTAAATACTGCTCGCTGCAAAACAGTTCACCACACTGCCACATCTTTGTCTTGCAGCTGTTCATGCACAAGAGCGCCATGCAACAGATCCAACAGCAGATACCCCGCGTCAGCTTGGGTGTGCATGGTGTCACCAGCGGCGCTAGCATGGGCGGCGGCACGACGCCCGGAGCAGAGACAAAGCCCCATCAATGCCAACAGTGCATGAAGAGCTTCTCTAGCAATCATCAACTTGTGCAGCACATACGCGTCCATACCGGCGAGAAGCCCTACAAATGCTCCTACTGTGATCGTAGATTTAAGCAGCTTTCCCATGTCCAACAGCATACGCGCCTCCACACTGGTAAGTATTCATCAGTTTTATTCCAATTTCTACTACTTTACTACCTTGTATTATTTGATAAGGTAAGATCTGTAAGATCTATTTACCTTCTTATCTATCTATCCACTAATGAGCTTGGAACTGAACTACCTGAGTTAGTCAACCCATGTGCTAAGTTTGCTTCCCATATCTTAAAAAATAACATCAAGTTCTGCTTTTACAAGTTGCATTAACACAGCTTTAAAACTAACTAAACTTCTACCTCTTTATCTACTACCGAGTAAAGAGCTCCATTGCCAACTGAACTAAGTGATAGTTCACTGTGTTATGGCCACTGAGGTAGACAACTCATTTGGTTACTTTGGTTCCCATAGCTTGAAAGATAACAGCAAGTTCAGTTCAGAAACTAAAAGAGAGAGAGAGACGAACGTAGAACTTTCGATTCACCTTTTGATCGTGATTCACAATATATATACTTTATTGAGTCGAAGATGTCTTCTAGGGTCCGCAGGGACCGTCACCATATGTCTATTAACGACATTATTATTATATACTTATGCACTTACTCTTTGCCCTTCTATCAGGCAGAAGGAGGCATTATTATTCTGGCTCAGTATCACTGTCCGTCTGTCTGTCCAGTATGTACACACAGATGCGTTTTTCTTCTTATTGGGTGGTCATTATAAGCTGTCATGGGGTTACGGCCAACCTCCACATCTCGTGCCGCGGAGCCTCTGTTTCTTGCACGCTTCCTCCAATTGTTTACAACATGCGCAGCTAGCTTCTCCTCCACTTGCTCCATCCATCGTCCCCTTCATCGCCCAATATCGACTCTCGTCTTTCAAAAACCTTCTTCGCTGGAGCATATTCGTTCATACATTCAAATGCGAAAGTCGCCCCAGGTACGATCCTGCGTAGTATGTCCAAGCGCTGCTGCATCCATGTGTGGCATGATCGTCTTGTAGAATGCTACTTTTGTCTCTGGAGTTGACGGCGCGGCGGTGCCAAGGTATAGATCGCAGCTATTATAAAAGCTAGAGACACAAAACAGCATGAAGGTTAATGTATACTATGCGCAGATTAAGTTTATTTCAAATGTTGGGTGCCCCTGCAAATCAATAATTCAATTTCAAGTCGATTTTAGTCACATTGACATATAAAGGTTGATTTTTGAAGAGCTATAGGAAAGTTTTCCAAAAAACCAACACATCAAATTCAAAGAAATGCATTAAATGTTTATTTGAATCGATAGTACGGTGCATATAATTGAATGTTTGAAGATTATTTCATGCAACTGCGCCTCAAATGCTCCATCCGTTTTCCATTTCCAATTTGGCATACTCTTTCCAACATTTCAGCATCTCGGTAACTCACGAATAATTGCTTCAATGTTGTCCTCGAATGCGTCAATTGAAGCGGGCTTGTCTGTATAGATGGTACATTTAACATATCCTCACAACTAAATAGTCTAAAGGCGTTAAATTGCACGATCTTAGCGGCTTTAGTACGACGATTAAACAGACCATAAAATGAAAGAAGCAGCGCGCAATGAACTTTCTGAACAGAGCACGGATTTTGATAATTAAATGTTCGCGTTGTTTGTTTGTCAGACGATTCATGGTTAAATTATGGACCAAACTGAAGATGTTTGGCAGTGTTAGAAAACACGAAACGTGCGTCAGCTGGTTAAACCAGTGTTGCTAACAAAGGTAATATATAAAAAATCAGCATTTTGTATTAGCATTAAATTTCAATCCGATCAAATACTAAACACAAAAGTCATTCAAAAGAGTATGAGCAAAACAACAAGTGAACAAGGTAGCCATCTGTACCTCGGATCATTCGTCGAAGTGGGTATCCCACTGTCTCGTGCGCTCGTTTTTCAATTCGATTTAGAGGAGACATATTAAAGATACAACTTTCTGACTTTGACATATACACTGCGCCACAACCGATTAGCACACCCAATGCTGCTCGTCTTAGAAACATAATATCAGGAAAACTAAAAAGCTTTTCAAATAAATTTTTTTTTCCTTAAAAGAATATATAATTTCACGCGAAAATTAATAGAAGATAGGATACTAACTTTCTTAATAACATTTTAAATTAATGTAAACAAACACAACATACAAAATTCACTATTATTTTTACGACAGCCGATTAGCACAGTCACTTGAAAACTTAAAATAACAAAAGAAAATGGGTTCAAACTTCATTCAAATTGTTTTTTAATATTAATTTAAATATTTTTAACCTATTTTAAAAACAAATTAATAATGTGTTGAGCCTCCACGGTTAATTATGACTTCGTACATCCGCTGAGGTAAGGAGTCATATAATTTTTTTATATAATTGAGTGAAACAGCCTCCGAGGACCTTTTTATTCCTTCAATGAGTTCTGCTTCAGTTGAATAATGCCTGTCGGACTCGCGGCTGTGTCGTGGGAATTAGATGCTTGTCGTAGTATGATTCGCATGTAAGCTGGTGTTATTACTGATGATGGCTGACCTTTCATGTTTTTCCCATATGTATCCTCAATGCTTAAATATGCGGTAATAACTTTATGGCTGCGCTTAATAATTTTTGATATTTGAAGAAGAGATTGCCCGCACTCCCTGTAAGCCTTTATTTTGCCTTTTTCAGACTCGTCCAACGGTTTTCCTTTGCCCATTATTACTTTATTTTATTGATAATTAGTCCCAATAAATAAATAATAAACTTAAACACCCAATTACACACAAAAAGTGACATGAAAGCGAAAATGTGCTAATCGGCTGCCGCAAAAAACATACATGCATTTTTATCGCACTTCAAGGAAAAAAGCAAAACAAAATAACGGTACACTTCCAGAGCTCACAATTATACTTAGAATCAGCGAAAATTATACAGAATAATAGGAAAAATAGAATACGCATGAAACATATTCAGAGTAGGGAGTTATTTTCCTTTAAACTGATAGGTTAGAGAGTGTGCTAATCGGTTGTCGCACAGTCTACTTAACCGCCTACAGATATTGTAAACCAGTCCTGCAAATTTCAAACGGACAATAAACAGAGGTTACTTTAATCAGTCAGTAAGCAAAGTTATTTCTGTTTGGCTCTCTGTTTTCTTACACTAGTTGAAATATCAAGTGAAAACTTGTTATATCATAAATCCTATGCTTCTCAACGGATGAAATGAGATGTTCTAGGGAACAATACAAATTCGGTGTGTCGTCTCTGATAAAAATCAAACAGGGCTCGATACAAATTAAAACTACCTTCAATTACATTTCCAGAAGCAGACTGAGACCCTGTTTTGAAATCTCAGTGCCCCACTTCACTTAGTTGCAGACGGGAACGTTTAAATAATATTTTTCTTTCGTGAATTAAGCTCGCTTCGTCGATATGTAGCAGCGCACACAGCCGAAGGGCCGAAACTGGCGAAATGACAATGATAATTAAATAAAGTTTGGGTGCTTTTCGTCGCGACACGCCTACACGGAACCAGGTGCGACTGGGAAATACCCTTGGAAACGGATGGTGAAGAATGCTAAACGCAAAGACATTTTTTATCTGATCGTCTTGCGGTAGGGTCGAATTATATTCACACCTGATTGTAACACAGTTGGATATATAGTCCTTTGTCCGGGGCCTGATTGCACGACTGCTTACTGTTTATTTCTTGCCATCAAATACAAAGAAATCAAATACATTTTAATTAAAAACCAGTTTACGGGAAACGACCAACAACCCGAGGACGACCGAGCACGACCTTCAACTGGTATAAATGCCTAGACTTCAAGTAGTGCATACCCGGTTGGCGGGTAGTTGTACATCTCAGCGGTTTTCCAGTGCTGTAAAATGGGTATATGCAGCACTGGTAATTAAACAATGCATCGCTAATACTGTCCCAGTCCCAGATCTCTTATCGCAGCGATTACAAAGAGATACCGGCAAGATAATGGAGAGGCCATTAACCAACTACCAACGAGCATTCGGCCAATGGCCCAGTCACAAAATGCCACAAGAGGCACGCAGACTCTAAAAGAGCTTGCATTCTTTAATGCGCTTTAAGTGTAAGGCCCAACGCCGTCTCTACTGCTAAAGGGTGAAAGGGTGACGCTTCCGCCAAAAGAGATAGAGGCGTGCGTTCTAAGGGATCTCTCACGGCATGCCCGGCAAACTTGAACCATCCGTTGACGACCGCAGCGCGCCGCCTTCACGACTGCACTTTGTCACTATTTATTTGCGTTTACTGTAAGTAGCTTAAACAGCAGAGAATCGAAGGGGTAGAGGGTGGTTGCCAGGCCCGGGGTGTCTGGCAACTTTCAGTGTCTTGCGTCAGTGACCTTCCTCACTTTCTCATTTAACTGAGCGTTCAAATGAAATTAATTTCACTGCAAATCTTAAACACGTAATTGCAGCGCTTACAAAACTGAAACTGCAACTCAAACTCCTGTGGGAAATACACCTCCCAGACACTATCCAAGTAGAAGAATCATTTTGCCACATTTACTTTTTAATCTTGTTAAAATGAAGTCAACCAGTCAATTACAGCTACGTGCCACAGCCTCGCGTTGCTACATTACAAAATTTCAGGGACGTTCACAATATGAAGTTCGCGCTGCCCTCATATCTATGATGTTTCTACGGCCGATTTAAAGTTTAGTTTGATACCCGGTATGCCCATAGAAAGGTATAATAACCAAAAATAAGTATGTAACACACAGAAGAAGACGTGTCAGACCCCACAAATGACTGAACGACCTATTAATTGTATATATAACATGAGTATTAAGCTAGCTCGAGGTCCGAAATTCGGTCTGACTTCGCATCTAGCCTAATCATTCTGCCAACACAAGAACAAACTTGCTAAAAGGATAAGGATAAAGATCATTTGGCGATTGAAGACAGCTTCATCTGCTCGTTGCTACAACTGGACTTTGTATTGCATTGATTTGTTCATCGAGAAAGAAAGAAATATTGTACTTACCCACCCACTTATTCATGGGCATATAGATTAGTACTCTAGTCATGGGGGTACTCTTTTGACCCACCTATTCATGGCTATATAGATTACAGATTATACACTGCGCGACAACCGATTAGCACACCCTATGCTGCTCGTCTTAGAAACTTAATATCAGGAAAACTAAAAAAGCTTTTCAAATAAATTTTTTTCCCCTTAAAAGAATATATAATTTCACACGAAAATTAATAGAAGATAGGATACTAACTTTCTTAATAACATTTTAAATTAATGTAAACAAACATAACATACAAAATTCACTATTATTTTTACGACAGCCGATTAGCACAGTCACTTGAAAATTTAAAATAACAAAAGAAAATGGGTTCAAACTTCATTCAAATTGTTTTTTAATATTAATTTAAATATTTTTAACCTATTTTAAAAACAAATTAATAATGTGTTGAGCCTCCACGGGTAATTATGATTTCGTACATCCGCTGAGGTAAGGAGTCATATAATTTTTTTATATAATTGAGTGAAACAGCCTCCCAGGACCTTTTTATTCCTTCAATGAGTTCTGCTTCAGTTGAATAATGCTTGTCGGACTCGTACACCTTTCGTGCCAGCTATCCCCAAACATTTTCTATAATGTTTAGGTCGGGAGAGTATGGCGGCCGTGTCAGTAATTCCACGTTTTGACCATCAATCCAGGACTTTACAATCCTGGCTGTGTGGATAGGTGCGTTGTCCTGCTGGAACTTCCATTTCAAGGGTCCAAAAAAATCATTGATTGCAGGGGAAGCCGTATTCAGTACACCATTGTACGCAATGGCATTCATATCCTCATTGCTTAAATATGCGGTAATAACTTTATGGCAGCGCTTAATATTTATACCCTTCGACCATTGAAAATGGTCAAAAAAGGGTATACTAACTTTGTGCAAATGTATGTAACAGGCATAAGGAGGCGTGGGAGACCCCATAAAGTATATATATTCTTGCTCAGGATCACAAGCCGAGTCGATTGAGCCATGTCTGTCTGTCTGTCCGTCTGTCCGTCTGTCTGTGTGAACGCACAGATCTCAGCTATTATAAAAGCTAGAGTTACCAAACTTGGCAGGAAGACTCCTATGTACTATAAGCAGATGAAGTTTATTTCAAATGTTAGGTGCCACGCCCACCGCTCCCACAAATCAATAATTTAATTTTTGAACTTAATTTGTAAGCGCTGTATATAAGATACATCTTTCTGACTTTAACATATACTAAGCTGAATGAAATATCTACGTAGTCCCCAAATTACAATCCAATCGAACAATAAACACAGAAGTTATTTAAGAAAGTATGAGCATAAAACCAAGTGCTTCTGTCAGCTAACAAGGGAGACGGGCGAGCGCGAAGCGCGATCGCCATCTGTCGGGATTAATTTCAAAGCATATGCATATGCATGTGTATGAATTTAACAAATTAAACTACACGGGAACATAGGTCGAAGAGTATCCCACTGTCGCGTTTTGCGCGACTGTTGCTCTCGTTTTTGATATGTTAAGAATAAATTGCCCGCACTCCCTGTAAGCCTTTGTTTTGCCTTTTTCAGACTCGTCCAAAGGTTTTCCTTTGCCCATTATTACTTTATTTTATTGATAATTAGTCCCAATAAATAAATAATAAACTTAAACACCCAATTACAGCCAAAAAGTGACATGAAAGCGAAAATGTGCTAATCGGCTGCCGCAAAAAACATACATGCATTTTTATCGCACTTCAAGGAAAAAAGCAAAACAAAACAACGGTACACTTCCCGAGCTCACAATTATACTTCGAATCAGCGAAATTTATACAGAATAATAGGAAAAATAGAATTCGAATGAAACATATTCAGAGTAGGGAGTTATTTTCCTTTAAACTGATAGGTTAAAGAGTGTGCTAATCGGTTGTCGCGCAGTGTAGATTATATAGTAGTCTTGTGTTCTGACCCGCCTATTCATGGCTAACTGCCTAAGTACTCTCATTGTAGTTACATCTTCCTCTAGCCTATTTATGGGTACCTATATAAGTATTCTAATCATGGTACTGGTAAACGATGTGGTGGTACATTGCTTTGGGTTTGTAAAGTAGGTAGGAGTAGTACCTTAACAAGGACTTCCTTCGCTGGGTATATAGATTAGTATTCTATACTCATGGCTACACTCTTGACTTACCTATTCATGGCTAACATCTTAAATATTCTTATTGAAGGTTCTACTTTTTTGTCTAGCCCTTTTATGGGTACCTGTATAGGTACTTTTATCATGGGTAACCAATTCTCCTCTTCCTGGTAAACGATGTGGTGGCGATGGTCAAATACATTGATTAGGGTTTGTAAAGTAAATAGGGGTCGGTCCTTTGAACTAGTGGCCTGTACTAAAGGGTAGTTAAACCTTTACTTGATGTCGAGTTTTGTCCGCTTGTTTCCATTTACTGTGAACGACGATGATATTTATTTTAATTAGTCTTTAAAAAATGTATCACTGCTTATCTGTAGCTGAAGGAAAGGTTAAGTATATTAAGCATTTATTGTATTTTTTGTTGTAAAACAAAAAAGTACTTTCAAGAAAAGCCACTCAAAATATTTATTTAGCTTGGTATATGTAATGGTAATAACTAAAATTGGCGACATAAGCTGACGGACAAGCATTATCAAGTTGGAACACATTGCCATACCCTGGTAGGAGGAGCAAGACAAATACTACGCCTGCTCGCAGCCAGGATTATTGCTCCGACGCTTGATTATCTAATTGTTAGCACTGAAGGCATTTGAATCTCCTGCGAGCGATAGCGGGTGATGTTTATTGAATTGCGCAGCACCTAAGTGATGACAGCACGATAACCGATAACCAGTCAATACTCTGCACCTGATCCCCAGCCCTGTTCAGTGGCCACCTGCGGTAGATATGTGGAAGTATGCTTCAACGCCGCACTCAGTCAAAAATGATATATATGATTTGAAACCGAATTAATTACCTCGACTAAGTTAAACACTCATATGTTCTTATATAGCACATCAGCATTGTGTTATGCATTATGCTTAAGTTGTTGCAAGGTAGTTGAATGTTTCTCTCTCGCAACAAGAAGAGATGTAGATCACGTAATCGTCGTTTTGGTCTGTTGGGTGGTGAGCACACTCCACTCACAGCTATTTGCTTGTTGCTCTTATTTGTAATAGAGTAGCCCCGTACAGTGTATCATTATGGGAAGATATACTGCCACTCTGTAAGCCTATTGTACTCCAGTTGAGCTCTCTGTCTAGTGCATTTTTCTTAGGCAATCCATAATTTTCCTTGGAAGGAAGGTGCTTGCCTAGTGACATACTTCCTTACAGTGCCAATGCCGGAGTTACTGTAAGTACGTGCTATGTCGGGCTCCAAACGCCCAGAGCTCATTACTCAAACAGTACAGTGCCGTGATGTACATTATGCAGATATATGTATATACCTTCATTATTGCCCCAAGATCAAGTGTAAGGTACTCTCTCGAAGTGTACTTTCAACCAATTCATAGTGTTGGTAGTAACAATGAGAGTAACTATTTAGTTCTCGTTACAATACCGTGCCGAGTGACAATAAGATTAACGTATCGTCACGAAACGAATGTTCTTCTCGTTACAGGTGAGCGACCCTACAAATGCCACTTGCCGGACTGCGGTCGAGCTTTTATCCAGCTATCCAACTTACAACAGCACCTGCGTAATCACGACGCGCAGGTGGAACGTGCCAAGAATCGACCCTTCCATTGCAATATCTGTGGCAAGGGATTTGCCACAGAATCGAGCCTGCGAACACACACATCCAAGGTGAGTTGGCAGAGTTGACCCCAACAATACCCAACTTGTCATGCAAGTTATTAAACTCTTTTTGGCTTTGTTTACCTTCACTCTTCCACAGGAGCTACAGCTGCATCTCGGTGTCTTACAGCAACATGCCGCGCTCATCGGCGGTCCCAATGCAACGTCATGCCGCGTGTGCCACAAGCTCTTCCTGGGCACCGAGGCGCTAATGGACCATATGAAAAATGTACACAAGGAAAAGTCTCCACCTCCGTCAGCCCCCACAGCACTGCCAGCTGAGCCGCGTAAGTCAACCTTTTCTGCACAGTACAGTCCAGTTCCCATTGCTTAAACTTTCTTTGCTTTTTTTCAGTTCCCTCTGCATTTAGCGACGCCATCCATGACAGCAGCGGCAGTGTGCCTTGCAGCTCCGAGTTGAACTGCGCCAACCAACCATCCATAACCACGACTGGTTCCAGTCTCAACGAGAGCTACCTTGGCAAGCGCCGGACTGCCAACCATCCGTGTCCCGTCTGCGGGAAGCACTACGTCAACGAGGGCTCGCTTCGTAAGCACTTAGCCTGCCACACCGAAACCTCACAGCTGACGAGCAGTCTGCGCATGTGGCCCTGTTCCGTCTGCCAAGCTGTCTTTACTCACGAGAATGGTTAGTTCCGCGGTCCCATAGATCTAGAACATCCTCACCACCCTCGTAACGGGTAATGAGAAAACTGATACACTAGCGAAAGCAGGAACATATACAATAACAGTACCAGAGATGTTTGTGGTCGTAGGTAGGCCGGAACACTATTAGGAAGAAAATAAGTTGAGAGGAGACAAAGATTGACAGGAAGAACACCAGGCTTGCGACAATCGAAGTTAGGCTGCTACAACCTACTTTAGAGGTTTAGGCAGACAATGAATCTGAATAAGAACCCAGTGAGAATCCTCTCAGGGACACTCTATGCTCAAAGAAGTTTGGCGCTAGGTAATCACCTTGTCGTGGTTAACGAGATAAGATCGACTATGATCATGGACTTCATTAGACTGAGACTTCGACTTAACTGAACAGAACTGAATATGGAGCTCTACTCAGTAGCTGGCAGTATATCTTGCCAAACCATACTGTCCAACTATTTCCATTCCCAGGGCTAATAAAAATTCACTCTAAGCTCAAAGAATTTTGGCGCTAGTCAAACTCCTTCTCGGGGTAACTATGATCAATAATGGACTTCGTTAGTCTAAGACTTCGACGTAACTGAACTGTATTCAGGAGCTCAAGACTCAGCAGGTGGTCGCAATACATCTTGAAAAATAGTAATAATACTGTCCAACTATTTCCATACAGGCCTTCTCACCCACATGGACCATATGCGGATGGACCCCAAGCATCAGTTCGCCGCACAGTACGTTCTGGTAAGTTGGTCAATAGCAGAGCAGAGAGAGAAAGAGAGTAAGTTGTTCATCATTCTTTGTCATTCTTGTTCATTTCAGTCTCGTGCGGCGGCTGAGCAACGTGAACGTGAATCTCTTTTAGCAGCAACACTGGTCGCTTCATCCGCTGGCAATGGGGTGAGGAATTCGACGTGCATGCTGCCGCTGGGCGTGGGTAGCGTTTTGACTGCAGGCGGTGGCTCCAACTCGTTGTGCCCATCGCCGTCAGCGAATTCCGAGTGTTCCTCCAATGGGCGTTTATCATCGTCGTCTACCTCGGGCCAGGAGCCGGATCAAGATCAGGAACAGGATGCGGAACAGGACTTAAGTGAGAATGAGAACAATAGCCACAACAATAACATTAGCAACGTGAACAACAACAACAACAACCGAATGAATATTAACAACAACAACAACTGCTCGGACAAACTGCATTTGAGCGAGCTACGTTTGCCCAGTTCAGTTACCAGTCAATACAGCATAGACGCTGAGCTACACGCCAATCGTATGTCCCTCATGGCTGCCGCATCAGCAGCCGCTGCTGCTGTGGCAGCCTCCGCTAGCTCTCGCTCCCAGGATGGTTCCCTCACAGATCCCGTGTCCTGCGGTGCTGGCAATGCCGCCGTCCAGGCAGCGGTGGTTAACAGTCTGGCAGCCGCAATGCGCTTGAACAATCCCAACAACCCGCATCAGCAGCAGGTAAATAGTTCTTAGACACCCTTTGACCATTGAAAATTTCAAATAAGACATTAAGGGAGTTTGTAAAAAGGTGTGTAACAGGCAGGCGTGCCAGACCCGATAAAGTATATGTATAATATATATATATATATATATACAGCTACGGTTAAAATAATGTCTCCCAAAAAAATGTATTTTTTGTCAACTTTTTTTAAAGTTCGACTTCTCGATTAATATGTACAATATGTTGTCTCTATAAGATACCGATTTTTACCTTTTTAATGTAACGGTTCTTTTTGTTTTTGGGTAATCAGTGCAAAAGTGCACGAAATTAGGCGGTAACAAAAATAGCACTAATCACGTTTTTGCTGAATAAAATTCGTAGAAGTGCTTGCTCTCGGTTTATTGCGCCCTAATTTTCAATTTAGCTATGTCTGTCTGTTTGTCACCTATCTCAGCTATTAGTAAAGCTAGAAACACCAGATTTGGCATGAAGGTAGATAGCTGCATGTCCTGAGTAAATCAAGTTTATTGCGACTGGGTGAATGGTATCTTTCTGTCTGTAACGTGAATGTATAATAAAGTCCATGCAATACCAAGTCAGACAAAATATAGTCCACCTTAGGCACTCCTAACAGAGAGAGAGACACTGTCCCATAAAGTACTGTACTTGCTGACGATCTTGCAGATAAACAAAAGAATTGCAAAAGGGTTTCGAGGCAGAAGTTTGTCTAAAGATTTGAATGAATGAATGACTCATACAATTAGAAAAGTTAATATTCAATTGGTTACAAGTAATTCTATGAGGGACAAAAAAGTGTAACCGTCCAAGCAAGGTCAAACCAGTCATAAGGTTATTGCACGGAAAGAAGTCCTAAGTCTGTGGTGTAAACCTAAGACTTCTTTCCTTTCAATAACCTTATGGAAGGCGAAACAATGACTGGTTTGACCTGGTTAGCAGGTTAGACTTCTCAAGACCTAGCACGACAAAAATTTGAGAGTTCTTTTGTTTAGATACTGTGTAATAAGACACCAAAAGAGTGATCCGTAATCAAGCAACGGTAGAAGTAAGAGTGGTAAGACCAATGTATTGAACCTTCCGCCTTACCGATAAAGAGACACTGTCCTATAAAGAACGATTAAGAGACGCCAAAAGAAGCGATCATGAAGATAAATAAAATAATTGCAAAGGGTTTCAACCAAGGTTTGTTTAGAGATTTGAGCCTGAATGGCTCATGCAAGGCTCATACAATTAATGTTGAAATGGTTACAAGTAATTATATCCAGGACAAAGAAGTGTAAACGGCTTAGCAGGTCAAACTAGTCATAAGGTTATTGCAAGGAAATCGGTCTTCAATTTACATCACAGTTGAGGCCTCGTACGACAAAAGTTAGAGAGTTATTTTGTATAGATTCAATGCGGTACACCAAGAGCGTGATCTGTAATCAAGCATTGATCGAACAAGTGAAGTATAGAGGGTTTCTTTAAGATAAGTATCGTAAAAGTGCTAAGAGCATTTTGTTTGCTTTCAGCTGGTTGAGCGATCTTTGCACCATCAGCCACAGAGTCACCACCATCACCAGCACCACCACCAACACCAGCATCAACAGCAGCAGCAACAAGCACAGAATGCAGCACAGTATCAGCAGCTAACGCATCTGCCACTACCGGCGCATCACTGCAGCAGCAGCACAGGGAGCACACGGCGATCGCCCAACCAGAATGTGCCCAGCCTGCAAATGCCTACGGACACATCGTCCGTAATGATGAGTATGATGCGCGGCACATTGGATTGCAGATTGGACTCGAGTCTGGCGGGGAGCATACATCAAATAGACGCATTGCATCCCCAACACCACCAACATGTCCATCAAGCATCGAGTTACTCCCAAAACGCCATCGCACCCAGTTCGCAACAGAATGCATCGCATCATCCGGATACTGCACTACGCATGCATCAGCAGGCTCAAGCTATACTACGCACACACAAAGAGGCCGCCTTCCGGCTGGCCGCCTCGGTAGCAGCCACGAACATCGGTACTGCAGCATCCTCCACGGCGGTCAAAATGGAAACGACAGCACCAAAGCTTAATGGTGATCTACACCAAGCGCCACAACACGCACAGTCCCAGCAGGAACAACAACAGCATACAGGAAACGGGCACAACTCATGAAATTTTATGGATTGGATTGAAACACAGAATGAAAGAGATCAGGGGCACCAGAGCAGAGTGTGCAACCAGAGTCAGACTGAGACCCGTACTCAAACCTATTCTTAGGGACAAATCATGCGTGTAGCACCTAGTACAACTCGTTCAGTATTAGTCAAAAGTGTTTTAAATATCAAATCAGGAATTTCACTAGGCTGGTGGTTGATCTATGGGGGAGCATCTTTGGAGTACTTTAGAGTATCTCTAAGCCCTACGATTGAATATTCATTGTATGCTAAACAAACAGAAAATTATTCAAAAATGTGGTTTTCTTCAGACCTTTTTACTCAAAATTCATACAAATTAGTTTCGTTCATTTCAATTCGCGCTGTCCCAGTCAAAGTTCACCCCTCATCCCTGTATTCTACATGGACTTGCATAAGAAGCGTTAAGAATCATCTTCAGATAGGATTCTGAGAGGTTTATATAATTTATGTGTAGTACGAATGAGTCTCTCCAAATATATAAATCAAAGTAAAGCAAGCGCATTTCAAAACCAATGTGTATATAATATAAGGATTCCCAAACTACACTTGCGAATCATTTCCGCACACCTTTCTGTTGTTGAAAGCGGACGTTTATCTCCGTTTGGTTTATTGATTGATGTGAGATAATGTGCAATAAAATACAAAATCTTGTACCGAACAGTTCAGTTAAGAAGAACAATAACAAAGAATAAAGGCAAAGGATAAACTAGTAAACATTCTCGACATGTAGACCTTAATTTTAAATTCTATGTATGAAACAATGTAGATTAAAAAGATTTACAATGTGTGTATATATACTTGTACGTATATATCTTAATTTTAAACAACAAATAAACCATATTGTTTTATTAAACACTTTGTAAGTTATACCTGCTTTACTCGAACATTACCTACATTCGGTCTGGCTGTTCAAAATCCAAGTTCTGCATACTTTATTATTCTTAGCCTAGTCCATTTATCAACTATAGAAGCATAGATTTAAAAAAAAATTCATTAATTTTAGTTAAAAAGTTAGAGGACCTTTCCTTTCCTTTTTTAAAATGAATACATATGAAAATATATCTTTTTTACGTTGTTCTTTTGTTTTATCAAAATTTTTATGTGTAACTATTAAATTTGTTCTCCGTTGCTCTTAATAATCTCACGTTATACAGGTTGATTTTTTAGCTAATATTTTTTTGGCTTACACTGGTTTAAACAACTAACGCATGTTTCGTGTTTTCTATCATTGTCAGTTTGGTCTATAATTTAACCATGAATTGTCTTACAAACGAACAACGCTGAGTAAATTAATGCATTTTATTATCAAAATGCGTGCTCTGTTAAGAAAGTTCATCGCGCGCATCTTCTTCCATTTTATACTCAGTTTAATCGACCCACTATTCGGTCTATTGTGACTGAATTTCGCACCAAATTTACATAGTTGGGCATTAAACCAGCAACACACACTTACGTAGAGTGTGAACTGAAGGAAATATCGCAGCTGTATCCGACAGTGTTAATGACAGTGGCGGATCTAGGGGGGCTATGGGGGCTATAGCCCCCATCCATAAGTCAAGGAAAAAAATCGAGATATATTGTAACGAGATTTTGTTTACCAACACAAGTAAGTAGAGCTGGAGCAGCAATCGATGGCACAATCAATTGAAAAATGCGATACAATTTGTGCATATTTCCGATAGCTCATCGCTAGTACTCATATAATATTGATCGTTAGTGAACACTGCGTGTTGTAAAAGCGGTAACAAAAGTTGAAGTCGAAGTTTCGTTATCATACGAGGTGTGTTCAAAAAGTATCACGAATTTTGAATTTTAGCGGCTTACGTATAATCGAATTTCTATTTTTTTGTTTTGTTATGTTGGTTCACTATTTCCGAACATCTGTACCAAGTTTTAAGTGTATAGCATTTTTTGTTTTGTTGTAAGAGGCGTAAAGATTATAAATGTTTTGCGTGCTCGCCGATTTTTTGTTATCAAAAAATATGGATCATAAAAAAAAAATGTAAATAAAGTGACATACAGTGAAACTGTTCTGAGTAAAAAAATGTACAAACTCTTCCAAGATGGCCGAGAAAATGCCAATGACGACTCTCGTTCTGGACGCCCAACCACGTCAACAACTGATGAAAACGTTCAAGCAGTAAAGAAAATTGTTTTAGAAAATCGAATTACTATCAGAGAAGTAGCTAAGGATGTCGGTATATCGCTTGGCTCGTGCTATGAACATTTTTCTATCGTTTATGGCATGAGACGTGTTTCAGCGAAAATTGCTTAATTTTGACCAAAAGAACCGTCGCATGAGCATCGCTCAAGAGTTGTTGAATATCTCAGATTTACTCAAAGGGTCATAACTGGTGGCGAATCATGGGTATATGGTTATGATATCGAAACCAAAGCCCAATGTCCCAATGGAAGAGCCCATGTGAGCCAAGACCGAAAAAAGCAAAAATCGGCAAGCACGTAAAACACTTACCATATAACCTTTACACCTCTCACAACCAATCAAAAAATGCTAAACACTTGAAACTTGGTACAGATGTTCGGGAAGAGTGCACCAACATAACAAAATAAAAACGAGAGCAACAGTCGCGCAAAACGCGACAGTGGGATACCCTTCGACCTATGTTCCCATGTAGTTTAATTTGTTAAATTCATACACATATGCATATGCACATGCTTTGAAATGAATCCCGACAGATGGCGCTCGCGCTTCGCGCTCGCCCGTCTTCCTTGTTAGCTGACAGAAGCACTTGGTTTTATGCTCATACTTTCTTAAATAACTTCTGTGTTTATAGTTCGATTGGATTGTAATTTGGGAACTACGTAGATATTTCATTTAGCTTAGTATATGTTAAAGTCAGAAAGTTGTATCTTATATACAGCGCTTACAAATTAAGTACAAAAATTAAATTATTGATTTGTGGGGGCGGTGGGCGTGGCACCTAACATTTGAAATAAACTTCATCTGCTTATAGTACATAGGAGTCTTCCTGCCAAGTTTGGTAACTCTAGCTTTTATAATAGCTGAGATCTGTGCGTTCACACAGACAGACGGACAGACGGACAGACAGACAGACATGGCTCAATCGACTCGGCTTGTGATCCTGAGCAAGAATATATATACTTTATGGGGTCTCCCACGCCTCCTTATGCCTGTTACATACATTTGCACAAAGTTAGTATACCCTTTTTTGACCATTTTCAATGGTCGAAGGGTATAAAAATTAGAAACAAAGAAATTCGATTATACGAAACTCGCGAAAATTCAAAATTCGCGATACTTTTTGAACATACTTCGTACATGGACATCAGAAAATTTTTTGCGAAAAGCCCCCCATAGCAAATCCTAGATCCGCCACTGGTTAATGATGACCATCAAATGGACCGTACTTCTTCAAAGATGATGCGAATTGTAACGTAACTGTGAATGTTCAATGCTACCGTGAGATGATATCAAACTTTATCTTTCCCACAATGCAAGAGCTTGACTTGCATGAAATGTGGTTTCAACAAGACGGTGCCACTCGTAACAATGAACTTATTGAGAGGCAAGTTGGGTGAACATTTTATTTCACGATCGGGAGTAGATCGTGCGATTTAACGCATTTGACTATTTTGTTGTGGGGTTATGTTAAATCGAATGTCTTTACAGACAAGCCCGCTTAAATTGATGCATTGCAGGACAACAGCAGACGCAATTATGCGTCAGATACCGCCCGAAATGCCAAAATTGAAAATGGAAAGCGGATGGAGCGTTTGAGGAGCAGTGACGCTCAATAATCTTCAAACATTCAATTATGGTATATGCACCGTACTATCGATGCAAATAAACATTTCATGCATTTCTCAATTTTAAGTGTTTTTTCTAAAAACATTTCTTTTTTAAAATCAATCGATCGTCCGCGAGTGCCGACATGTTTCTTTCTTATCTACGAATAGCAAGTTCTAAAACTACAACAGTATAGTGAAAGTTAAACACAAAGTGCAAAGTGCAGTTCACACAACTAACAATAATAATTGTAATCAATAATTATTGACTATAGTAATTATTTATTAAAATAAATAATTATTCCATATTGTTCTGGTAATTGTTATATTTGGACTTAGAACAATGAATCAAAATGACATACGCACTCAGCGACAATGTGAACAAGCCGAGCGCTTTCTTTCATCTCGCCGCAAATCGCTGATCAAGCACCCTCACCTTCAGCGAACGACAGACCGCGTTCTTCCTCTTCCCCAGCGTTGGACCTCAGCGGTCCAACTAATTATTTCTGCGCCAGCTGTAAATAATTCAGCAACACCGATCATTGGCAACAACAATAATGCACGCAAAGAAGAATCAAAACAAAAGCAGAAGACGATTTCGACTGTGCAAACTGGCATGGATCGCTACATCCAAATCAAGAGAAAACTCAGCCTGCAAAACAATAAGGCAACAATAATCAACCCAAAATCAATCGAGCCAACAACGGCAATGTAAACTCTGCAGAAAACAATTCAAAACCGATATGCTATCTGCGACCGAACGAAATAACGGTTGTGGAAACAAAAAAGACCAGGCCTCCACCTATATTCATACGAGAACAGAGTACAAACGTACTTGAAAATAAACTCGTTGCATTGGTTGGTGACAGCAAATTCCACATTGTCCCACTTAAAAAAATAAATATTCATGAAACAAAACTACAGATTCAAACAGAAGCAGACCACCGTATATTGACTAAATACCTAAATGAAGCTGGTAAAAACTACTACACCTACCAATTAAAAAGTTGCAAAGAGTTACAGGTAGTACTTAAGGGCATTGAAGCAACGAAATAATTGAGGCTCTGAAGGTCAAACACTTTTCTGCAAAAACAGCTATAATTATTTTAAACAAAGTTCCGCAGCCACTATTTAAAATAGAAATCGAACCAGAGGTCCAGGCACTAGTGCATCCAATATACAATCTACAGTACTTTCTACATCGGAGGATCACCGTGGAGGAGCCGCACAAACGTATCAATCCAGTTCAATGTGCTAATTGCCAAGAATACGACCACACCAAGGCATATTGCACCCTTAAGTCCATATGTGTGGTCTGTAACGAACCTCATACTACCACTAACTGCCCCAAAAATAAGGAAGATAAGTGTGTGAAGAAATGCAGTACCTGCGGGGAAAAACATACTGCAGACTACAAAGGCTGTGTGGTTTACAAAGAATTGAAGAGCCGCCTAAACAAACGTATTGCCACAGCACATACATAGAACAAAGTCAACTCATACTCTCCGCAATAGATGTTTTAACCACCCTTAACTGACCCAAGCACTATTCCTAGAATTTCTTTCGCTAGCGCTTTAAAATCCGGACTAGAGATCGCCGCTCCACCGACAAGAACTGCTCATTCCCAACATTCATTGACAAATATCCAACAGACTCAACAAAGTGGCATTGATGATATGATATCCCTACAGCAAAGCATGAAAGACTTCAGGACATTCATGCAAAATACTTTGCAAGAGCACATGAAAAACCAAAATCTCCTGATACAACTTCTTGTATCTTCAAAATCCTCATAATGGCTTCCCTACGGATATCACACATTTCATTAACGAAAAAAACTTCGACGTAATGCTACTATCAGAAACGGACCTCACAAATAAATACAATTTTCAGGATACTTGTTCTATAGAACAAATCATCCAGATGGTAAAGCTCATGGAGGCACTGGAATACTCATCAGAAATCGTATAAAACACCACCACTTTTAACAAAAACCACTTACAATCTACGTCCATAACCTTACAACTCAACAATGGTTCAATGACTCTAGCCGCAATCTACTGCCCACCACGCTTTTCAATCTCTGAGGATCAATTCATGGAATTCTTTAACACACTAGGTGACAGATTCATAGCAGCGGGTGACTATAACGCCAAGCACACCCATTGGAGATCTCGACTTGTGACGCCAAAGGGTAAGCATTTGTACAATGCGCTTGCGAAGGCGAAAAACAAACTAGACTATGTATCTCCGGGTAGGCCAACATACTGGCGAGCAGACCCGAGAAAATCCCAGACCTGATCGATTTTGCAATTACTAAATAAGTCCCCCGCAACATGGTCACCGTCGAAGCACTAGCAGATTTATCATCTGATCACTAACCTGTTCTTATATACTAAGGAGGATATAGACAAGTCAACGGACACTCTTGAAAATATTCTAGTTTCGGCTGCAAAGGCTTCAACCCCGCTAGTGACGTCTGCAAAACCAAACTACATCAGAACTAACTGAGATCTCGAGATGCTGGTATTAGATAAACGACGCCTACGAAGGGAGTGACAGTCCAATAGATCACCAACTACAAGGCAAATAGCCACATGCAGGCTTACCAAGGCTCTTACACAAGCGGAAGAAAACAGCCAACGTTCATATATCGAGCAACTCACTCCCAACCGCACTAAGAACCCTTTGTGGAGAGCTCACAGAAATCTAAAGACTCCAATAGCGTCAATTATGCCACTACGCAGTGATGAGGAAAACGCCAGTGAATTCGCTGACCATTTACAAAATGAATTCCGACCAAATCCCGCTACCAACTCATTTATTTTCCCTCCTTTAATAGCAGCAAATTTAGAACCTCAAGAACCCATTGAATTCCGTCTATGTGAATTAGCAAAGGTTATCAAAGAGCAACGGAAGCCAAGAAAAAAACCTGCCTTCGACTTAATAACTCCAAAAATTTCTCATTGAACTGCCAAAGTGTGCTATTCTTCACATCTGCTTGTTGTTCAACGCAATTGCCAAGCTTGGTACTTCCCTCAAAAATGGAAAAAGTCGACCATAGTAATGATTCCAAAGCCAGGAAAAGATAAAACGCAGCCATCATCATATAGACCGATAAGCTTACTAACTTATCTCTCAAAGTTGTTTAATAAAATGATACTCCTGCGAATTAGCCTTCATCTTAAAATAAACAACACACTTCCAACACATCAATTTGGCTTCAGAGAAAAACATGAAACAATCGAACAGGTCAATCGAATCACGTCTAAAATTTGTACTGCTTTTGAACATCGATAATATTGCACAGCCATTTTTTTAGACGTGCCTGGATGGACTTTTGCTTAAAATAATCAAGCTGTTGCCCCAAAGCAGACATAAGCTACTGAACTCGTATCTATACAACAGAGTGTTTGCAATAAGATGCAATACAAGCACGTGATGTGACTGCGCAATCGAAGCTGGAGTGCCACAAGTCAATGTTCTGGGTCCAATCCTATACACCCTGTACACGGTGCATTTCCCCACAGACTACAATCTACCAACCTCTACGTTCGCTGATTATACCGCGATACTCAGTCGCTCCAAATACCCAACAAAAGCCATGACACTCCTATCCCGACACTTAACATCTGTAAAACCATGGCTTGCCGACTGGAGAATTTCAATAAATGTACAAAAATGCAAGCAGGTTACCTTTACCCTAAACAAATAAACATGCCCACCACTGGTCATGAATAACATATGCATTCCACAAGCCGACGAGGTAACATATCTGGGTGTTCATCTGGAAAGGTGGTTCACTTGGCGCAAACATATAGAAGCCATCTTAAACAATTTCGTTTTAAAACCTATCTTGACTTATGGTTCCGAGCTGTGGGACAACGCATCCAGAAGTAACATTAATATTATTCAGCGAGCACAGTCAACAATTGAGAACTATCATTGGAGCGCAGTGGTACATTCGGAACGAAGACACACACAGAGACCTAAAAATCAAATTAGTAATCGAAGTAATAACTGAGAAGAAAGTGAAATACCAAGAAAAAAATCTCCTCGCAAGAAAATTAATCCGAGTGTGCAGTCAAAACCGATTGTACCGCAACGACCTCCCAGCCCAGCAATAAACTTATTAGGGCATTAATTACAAACACTATCACTAAGTGAAAGTTAACTAAGTTAGATTAAGATTTGAATACTTATTGTTAGTCTCTTAAAACAAAGGAAAGATTCAATAAATAATAGAAAGCAAAAAAAATTCCAATATCTCTTACTAAATCAGTATTTACAATGAGAGGCAGGAAACAGATTAAATGTAAATATTCCTAATTCGATTTCTTTCTAAAATCATTGATTTTGGATCATTTTTTATAAATAAAAAAGGTTTAAGACTTAATCGTTGTGTTTGGTAAACTGCAAAATACTTTAAGAGGGACTACCACAAATCTTGTGCTGCTTATCGCATCAGTTATGCCTTATAATATTATAACCAGCAGGGACTGGGCGCCCCGTTTATAGGTAATTCAATACGAATGTATAATGGATCAGACTTTAATTTTGCTTTTGGAACAAAGTGTAATGGATATAGAGGACCCCCCAAATCTACGGGGTGAACTATTTCGGTATGTAAAAGTTGAATAACTCAAAACTTAAACCGACAAATTTCTGTTTAATTTGGTACTTTATAATTTTTGGAGACTAGGTTTTGAAAACAATATCTATTAAGTAATCAACTTTATTGGCCACATGTTTTTGAACATCTCGGTTGAAACTAGCTGTGATTTCGGCATGAATATTTTCCTTAAGCTCTTCAATGTTCTTTAGCTGTCTGGCGTACTCATTGCGTTTTAAATAATCTCACAAAAGAAGAAACAGAAGGGGTCGAGAACAAACATCTATGTCGCCATTCAAGAGCGCCTCTATCTGGCATATTTCAAGAGAATCGTTGCAAGAACTGGATTGTTGGATACCTATTATTTTAGACTATACATACGTTAAGTTCAAGTAACTGAAGGACTCTTTTCAATGTACAAATTTCGTCATGTTCTGTTGATGCAAAACAATACATACACCCTTGGACCTTTGGTTAAAAGTTTTGTGAACATATATCATTAATGGTTATTATTATTTGACAAAGGGCGTCTCCCAACAGAGAAGGGGCGAGGCACGGCGACCAGAATCTTTTGTGCCTGTAGAGCTCTCCCTATCTTGACAAAAGCTGCTCTGCTTCCCTGATGAAGCATAACAGGTCTTTCGTCGAGGAACGGACAATGTGCTCGGAAACTGCGATTTCCACGTGCAAATGTTTCCTTCTAATCCATACCAAGGTTGGACAATCACATAGTATGTGTTTGGTGGTTTCGTCGTTCTCTTTACAGAGCCTGCATTCTGCATCAGAGGACAGACGCATTTTCGTGAGCTGATTGTTCACCAAATGGTGGTCACTAAGGTAGCCAACGAGGAAATAGAGATCTCTTCTAGAGAGTGAATTTGTTGACCACCCCACGCCATGCAGAGGGGCTGATGACCCCGCCCTCGCTAGTTCATCCGCTAGCTCGTTGCCCTCGAAACCAGAGTGTCCATGTACCCAAAGGAGGGTAATTTTGTTTCTATTGGCAGTTCCAGCAGTCAGCCACCATACGTGAACCTACTCTTTTTGAGGAGAGGGCTAGTATGGCAGCTTGGCTGTCCGAAAAGATGTAAATATTCGCTTCTCTGATCCCCTTCTCAAGGATAAGACGACAGCAGAACTCGATGGCATGAAGCTCGGATTGAAAAACTGTGTGCCACTTGCCCATGTATCTCGGCCCCAACTCCCTGATCAGTCTTTGACCCGTCGGTATACCAGTGTATGCCGTGGGGTTGCCAGCATCCCAGTCCTTCCGGTCATAGAATCTGATCTAGTGCAGATCTCTAAGCCAGGAATATCTTTGATTAGTCTAGCATGCCCTGATTCGGTAGCTAGAAGCCCAGATTGGAGCTTGATTCTAAGAAGGCTCATAGCAGCGACTTCTTTTATTCGGATGTGCAGCGGAGTCAGGTTCAAGATTGATTCCATTGCTCCTGTGGGACAGGTGCGAAGTGCACCCGGCAGAGAAAGGCAAAGCAGCCTATGCAATTTATTGTATTTGTTGATGGCAGTGACCTGTGTCACCTTTGGCCACCACACAATTGCAGCGTAGGTGACGATGGGTCTTACCATCATCTCAAATAACCACCGGATGTTACAAGATTTGAGACCCCAGATTCTACCAAAAAATCTTCTACAGGCCCACATGGCATGAGTTGCCTTTGATAGGGTGTTGTTTAGGTGGGAGTTCCAGTTTAGTCTTTTATCAAGAGTTATCCCTAGATATTTAACCTCGCTGGAAAGTCCCACAGGAGAGCTGCCAATGTGCAATTGACCTATGTCAATGGAAAGCGCTTTGTGAAGGGAACGATAATTGCCTTTTGAGGATTTATACAGAGACCTACATCTTCGCACCATCTGCTAACCGTGTTTAGAGCGGATTGCATCAACTCTGTCACGGTGTTGGCAAATTTCCCGTTCACTACTAGAACCAGGTCGTCAGCGTAGCCAATTGCTTCCACGCCCTGTTCTGCAAGAGTACTTAGTAGTTCATCAACTACTAAAGACCAGAGTAAGGGGGATAAGACCCCTCCCTGGGGACATCCTTTAACCGCACTAATAAAAGCAGTCGTGGTGTCCAAGGTAGAGGAAAAAGTCCGGTGTCTTAGCATAGCATCAATCCATAGGATTAGGGGACGGGCAATATTTCTGCGCTCCAGCGCTGCAGAAATAGAACCGTAGCCGGTATTATCAAAAGCACCCTCTGTATCAAGAAAAGAGCACAGTGCAATGATCTTGGATATGAGGGCTCCTTCGATTTTACCTACTAGCTTGTGGAGGGCGACCTCCGTCGATATTCCGGATATATACGCAAACTGCGTGGGATGCAGGGGATAAGTTTTCTATAGAGAGCAGCATATGTGCAGGTCTACGAGCCTTTCCGCTGTCTTTAGCAGAAAGGAGGTGAGACTGATCGGCCGATATGATTTAGGCTGGTCATTCCCCTGTTTGGGAATGAATACCTCATTGACTCTCCTCCAAGAGATGGGTATATATCCCCAAGTAAGACTAGCTCTAAGAAGGGCGACCAGCGGATCGAGAATGTGATCCAGGCTATTTTGTAGAAGGGCTGGAAAGATTTGATCGCCCCCTGGGGCTTTGAAGGGAGCGAAGGAATCTACAGCCCATTTGACCTTTTCAGGGTCGAAGATGGTTCCTGATATACTGGATCCACGAGAGTCCGGTGACATGGTGACGTCATCGTGACTTGATAGATCTGGGTTCGCCACCGAACCTGGGAAGTGCACTTATAGTAGAAGGTCAAGTGCTTCCCTGCGATCTTGAGTGAAAGAGTCGTCTGCTCTTTTAAGAAGCCCTATTCCATTAGACGACCCTTTAGTTAATACTTTGTGCAGTCTCGCTGCCTCTGGTAGCGATTCAATGCTACCACAGTAGCTGCGCCACGTATCGCGTTTAGCACGTCTAATGTTTTTATTATAGTTAGTTAGAGCATCCCTATAGACGTCCCAACTGACGCGGTTAGATCTGGCCCTATTGAATAGGCTTTTAACCTTCCTTCTTTGTACAGACAGTTCCTCGTTCCACCATGGAACTTTTCGGTTGACCTTTAACGTCTTCCGAACCAAGCTGTCATCGAAGGTGATTAGCACATCTTGAAGCAGGTTGGCAGCAAGTTCTATTTCACTGATAGAATTTGGGTTGCTGATCAACAAGTCTGCTTTAAAAGCCACAGAGGCTTTGGAAAGTTCCCAATTGGTCTTTTTGGGACAGAAGAAGTTCTGACGGATCTCGACTTGGCCAGGTAGGTCGAACCTGATATGCTGATGGTCCGAGGTGCCTTCGTCTGTGACCCGCCAGTTTACCAGCGAACTCACAATAGAGTTACTGACTAGGGTAAGGTCCAAAACCTCTTCCCTAATGGCATTAATAAAAGTTGGCTTACACCCTATGTTAGCAACATCTAATTGACAACACAATAGATACTCTAAAAGGGACTCACCACGTATATTTACGTCGCTGCTACCCCAGATCGTGTGATGCGTATTGGCATCGCAGTCGATCATGAGCGGCTTGTTGTGCAGGCGGCAGAAGTCCACTAACCGCTGAACCTCTATGGGGGGGACGTCATCCACGTCACCTGGGAAGTAGGCTGAGGCGATCACTACCTCCCGGACACCCTCAGCCGTGGCTACCTCAATAGCCGTTGCCACCAGGTCTCTGTGGATGAAATTTGGTAAAGGCAAGTGTCTCACATTGTTATTTACAACAATAGCAGTGCGAGGTTCACCACCCATATGGTCATATAATAACTTACATGATCCGCATGGTAATCCACGGATGTGGCCATGTGGCTCTTGGACGAGAGCCAGGTTGATTGGATCTTCGCAGACCACCCTGCACAGGGTGGTAGACGCTCCTCTGGCGTGGTGCAGGTTCGCCTGTAGCACCTTAATGGCGCTCGGCATCCTTTTTTAAGGCTTTTCTTACAAGGCCACCTGCCCCCCGAGAGTCGTTCCCTCGGATGCCCTTCGGCAGTCTGGAGGAACTGCTCGGGGGAGGTATCCTTGCGGGAGGTTTCCGCACTGCGCTGGTGGTGGGCCTTGAGGGCACAAGGGGCGTCCGCTGGAAACCACCGGCCTCGTACGGCCCGTTGTGGGCTTGGGGGCAATCACCACAATGACTGGGGGTTTGGGGACGGAGCCCTCGAAACCTGAACCGACTCCCGATGTAGAGGGCAACCGCATCGCCTTAAGGATGCTGTCTTGCACCGTAGCCATCTGCTCCGGTGTAATTGGTTTCGTAGAGTCAGCCGAAGTGAAGCCCAATTTCACTCTGTTTGCCACATGGCAGAAGAGTGGCATTGTGGACTCCACATGAGTCTTTTTGGGATTCTTTGAGGACACTTGGGGTTCGGGGAGAGTGTCGTCAATGCGCGCCCGCTTGGCCTTAGTTTCCGCGGAGGGCGCAGTGGCGATTGCAAGAGCCTCTGCTCTGCTCGAACCCTTCGCGAGTGCAGCTTTGAAGAGCTTTTTTCTCGCGGGTCTTCATTTTAACGAAGGCGTTCCCCGAGTCCAGTCGCAGAGTTTGGATTTGGGAGCCTGCTTCCGTGAGGCCTGACCTCTGAGAGCCCACAGAAGCGACGTCAGCAAAGCTGATTAGATCAAATTCAGCTTTAGCGTCAGAGGACATCACCTCGACGGTCTGCTGCATGGCTGAGCAGTTGTTGGACGAGAAGGCAGCACTAGCGAACTGAATACCCAAGGGAGTTCGTGGCTATAATTAGTCAGCACCCCTAGCAGAGACATGACCACGCTAGGGGCCTGCTTCCAGCCGCCCTCACGTGGAGATTATAGCCGGACTTCCGTCAGTAGGAGCAAGGACGGCACGTACCCCAGCCAAAACTGTGGTTATATTTAGTTCCCCTTGCTCTCTGACGGCTGCCCTGTATAAGGCATTCAAGGTATTTTGTTCGGACTATAATAAATTATATTCTTTTGTAGCTAACAACAATATTTCTGTATCTATCTTGAAATTCCAAATCCTCACTCACCTATCTAGTAACAAATTAAATATATACTTATTTTCTTTATAGTGACAGTAGTACTCTTTAAGTAACTGCGTGTTCGAACATTCATTTTTTTCCCCAGTTTGTATACAATACACTGCAATTAATTTTTTTTTCATTCATTTAAGGTTCTACCTTTAATTTAAAATTATTCTAAGTTTTATATATTTTAATTTAAAAATTTACAAACAATTATGTTAATTAATTATTTTTACTTTTAAACAGTCGAATGACCATAGTTCGACTATAAATTAAATAAATAAACAACTAACATATTATGTTTGCGATTGCCGTAGCTACCAACTCTTTGTTCGTACGTAATTCTCATCCGATTCCTCCGGATCTGTCCCATATATTCATTAGTAAGAATATATCCATTAAGTGTTCTTCTCTTTTCTGTTCCGCATATTCATTAGTAATAATATGTCCATTAAGTGTTCTTCTGTTTTCGCCCTTCCACATATTCATTAGTATGAAGAATATGTCCATTAAGTGTCCTTCTCTTTTTGTATTCTCCTTGCATTCTCTTTTTGTTATTGCTTTTCAAATACTTGCGACATACTTCGATTTAATTTCATTTATTATTATTTTATACGCTCACTTAAAATATATAAACACATTCACATAAATTGAAAAATTGCATTGCCTTATTGGTAAAAGTAGTTTAAATCTATTCACTTTCGTCTTTGCGACTTTCAACTTAAGATTATGTCTGGTTCTGTTTATTTTGTTGTTTTCTAAATTTGATGCCATGGTCCGTTGCATTTGCAAATCGGTAACAACTGTACATTTGATATATATGTAGATATATATATATATATATATATATATATTTAAACCAGACCGCAACTGTTTTAGTTTCAATCACTGCCTTGTAGACCCGCACTTCGGGCACGCTTTTGGGGAGAGCTGTAGCTCGATGTGCTAGTTTTTTCTTGGGTACGCTTTAAATTTGCGTTTGCGGAGCCTAGTAGCTTGGCTGTGGTCGGATCTGTGCATAGAAAAGGTACATTATATTGTGTGTTTATCATATACTTGGTATTTTATACTCTTGCAGAAGGTAGTAGGCATCTCCGAAGCAATAATAATATATATTATATATATATATATTACAATGATTATGATTATGATTATGCTAATATATATAATATATATACAGTGTTGGAAAAAGTAATAGAAACAGAACCTGCACTTGGAGAAAAAGCTAAATCAGTATGTTCAAGCACTATATGCCTGAAATTGGCATCAAATAGAAGGCTGATAAGTATAGTTTGATATGCGACACGTTTTGGATCGATTTGACTTTTGATACTTTGGTAATTTTGCTATAATGTGCGTGACCCCGTGTTTGAGCTGGAAAAAATAATAGAAACATGCCACAAATCTGCGAATATTTTGCGTTTTTTTCAGAGAATTCTAAAAAAAACATGCATTCAATACTTCCAGGTAAGTTAAGCTAAAAATTACTGAATTTGTAAAAAAATTCTGTTGAATTCAACCGGGTTTGGTCAAACGGCTGCAAATTATTAAGTTTTTCATCTTGCACCCATTTTCTATGCATACTTGAGGCATGTTTGGGGTTATAACACTATATGAACTCACTTTTTACCGGTTTTTTTTTTCGATGGACTTCAATAATACCTTGCAGACAACTGTGTATAGTCGGACAATAAGAAATAGACTGATTGAGCAGGTTCTACCTAAGCTAAGCAGGTTCTACCGTTAAGTGAGCAATATATCGTTGAATGGCTGTATTTTGCAAATCGCTACAAAGTGCGCCAAAATTCGAAAAAAATACTGTGGTTTGATGAAACTAACTTAAATTTGTTTAAATCTGATTAAAAACTTTATGTTATTGGTCCAAAAACTATGGATTTCGATCCTAAGCCCACTGCAAAACATTGTGGTGTGCATACTATGGTATGGGGATGCTTTGCCGCTTCAGTAGTTGGTCCGATAATCTGGATATATTGTAGGAACAAATGTGTGCTCCTGACTCCGAGGGAGAAATGGCGATAAAACGGGGGTTCATGCATTTAAATGATCCCAAACATGCGTCAAATATGCCTAGAAAATGGGTGAAAGATCAAAATCTTAATAAATTGGAGCGGTTTGACCCATCAACGGACTTAAATCTAATAGAACACTTAGAAGGAATGAAATTGAAGGCATTTAATCAAAAAAAAGGAAGAACTTCGACAATATTTCGCTATAAAGGTAGGCAGTGACCTCCGTGACCTTTTCTCTATGTTACAGGTTTATTGAACAGAATTTTTTCACAAATTCGGTTATTTTCAGCTAAACTTACTTGGAAGTATCGAATCAGTCCTTTTTTTAGTATTCACTGAAAAAAAATTAAAATATTCGCAGATTTGTGGCTTGTTTCTATTTTTTTTCCAGCTCAAACATTGGATAATTCCCTTCAGAGCAATATTCCCAAAGTATCATAAGTCATATCGACCCAAAACAGGTCGCATATTAAAGTAAAGTTATAAGCCTTCTATGTGATGTCGATTTCATGCATATAGTGTACATAATAAGCAATTTAGTTTTTCGTCCAGGTGCAAGTGCTGTTTCCATTATTTTTTCCAACATAATCATAATCATTCTAAATAAGCATCAACAGAGGAGTCCAACAATCCGTCAATCTATCTGTCCGTTCCCCTATTTGTTTCAACGCACAATAGTTTCACTGAAACTTACCCAGTTGTAAAGCAGTCGGAACCAATCGTATCGGAGGGTTATATCTTATAACTGTCATAGAATCTGTCGATTTGCAACCAAATATACTAAATCTTCCTCTTTCTACAGTGTGGTGAAAAATAATAAAAACAGCCCTTGCACCTAGACGAAAAACTAAATTGTTCATTATATACAAACACTATTTGTGCATTACATTACATTACATAGAACTATACTTCAATATGCGGATTGTTTTAGCTCGATTTAACCGTTGATACTTTGGGATGATATCAATTTAATGTAAATGTAGTGTTTGTAGATAATGAACAATTTAGTTTTTGGTCCAACTGTTTCTATTATGGTATATCCAACACTCATCAAAATCACTAAACTAAACAAACAACCACTATAGCATATAGCTACTATACTTTGTATGAAACCCCGTATTGTGTGTCGAAGACACTTATATTTTCAGTGCCACTGAAAGTTATATTGTAACCGACGTATTCCCTTTCAATTTATATAAAATCGGTAAACTCTGTGCGTCTCTCTATGCGTTCACAGGCATAATCGGGTAGAAATAATAAATATAAACAGCTGCTAACGAATTATAGTCTGTACTTTAACATGGAACAATGAAACAAGATAAAAGACAAACTCTGCAAGGGTACCCAAAACCTTCGGCATGCCGAATGGTTTCCATTTCTTTCTAGCTTTGTTATGTATAGCTAACCTTGGAGCCACCTAACTTGCGTGGCTGGTCCATAACCTTTCTGATTACGTGCGGCGATACGGAATATAATCGCTGGCTTGTTTGAGCAATCGACATGGGCATTAGAGAGCGACGCATTGGGAACTGTACATTGGTTTGCAGCTCCAACGTACACCCGTACAAAAGCCAATTGTGGCGAAGTAACCTTGTCCTTAGCCGTGGGTTTAACAGCCAGATAAACCGAGTATTCGACTATTTCCTTTGTCTTTTGCGCTGGCGGTGCCTCCCATGTTAAGTGGGCGCCCTCTTTAATATCTTTTGATATCTTTATTGCCGACGGAGCACCAGGAAAACCAGGCAGACATGTTTTAAAGCTAGATATCTGTACAAAAGAAATAAAAGCGTTGTATTGTAGATCGCAATTACTATAAATATCAACACACACCTCCCCCCATTCGCCTCGGCCACAGGTATTAAGGGCAGCAAGTCGAAAGCGATAAGCTGTACCCGGTTCCAAACTAATGCGAGGAAATTGTGTGAGGTCGGGTAAATTATCAGCATCAATATTCTCCATCTGAGCTTCATTTAAGTAGTTCTGATTAATATAACTGGTGACACTGTGGGACAATTCTTTGAATATTCCCACCGTGTGCCATTTATCGTTGTAATCGCCTGGATTCCCAATGGGAACAGAAACCTTAAAAAACCGTTAAATCAAGTCATGGTTTAAGTTGTTTAAAGGTGTGTGTACATACAATATTATCGGCAGTTAAGGTTGAGCCAGCGGCTGCTCCAGCATCCAATAGAGTTTTTGCTATTTGACTTGAATCCGCGGCCGAAGCTGTTGCCTGCATCACAGCTGCCGACGCTAAGGCATCCAAATGTGAACTTTGAACTGTAAAAATGGCAAAATGACAAGGTTATTAGTTGGGCCTTAAACTAACTAATAGCTTTTTTGCAGCATTGCACCTTTATGCACTGCACTGCATTCTAAACTAATAAACAAAACACACATCAAGTGTCAGGGAGATCGTCACATGCAGAATACTTGATAGACTGCGCCGCATCGCAGCGATAGATTAAAAATACCAAGCGGTGTCATACAACCGTCGCTTTAGACTATAAATTCAGTTTTTAATAAACTCCTGAAACTCTATAGCTCTTAAAATATCACCCTTTATATACTATTCTGAATCAGCATCAACAGAAGAGGCTTGTACCGCCTGTCCGTGTGTCCGTCTTTAGTGCTTTCTTAATGAAACTTGGCAAACATGCTGCTTATTACTATACGCTGTACAGGGTCCGCCATCTAACATTTTTTTTTTTTGAACTAGTGGTTATTTTGAGTGTGGTAATACTGATGTTACATCTGATTTGACAGAAAGTTAGTTTTATCCTTCCGCTGAACGAAAATTGTTGTGTATACGATTGAAATATAATTATGTTAAAATATAATTATGGTAATATTGCAGAATGTGTGCGAAAATTACGCACGGAAATGAGCCGTAACAAAGCACCGTCCGCTCCGTATGTGCGCTTGCTTTTGAAAAAATTGAGAGAAACTGGCTCAATTATTGATAAAGCAATGCGTGAGAAACCAAAAAAAGTGCGTACTGCCGGTAATATCGCTGCTGTGGCCGAGAGTGTGCGTAAGGCGAAAATGCGGCAGGAGCCGCCGTTACGGTCAATGGCGAACGCTACCGCGCCATGTTAACAGATTGGTTCTTCCCGGAAATCGAAGAGGTGGACTTGGACAACATTTGGTTCCAGCAATACCGCGCTCCGTGCTGTTTTTTTAAAAAAAAAGGTACGTGGCGGACTCTGTATATAAATGCGAACAAGCCGGATCGGATGGATATATCATATTTGTTGTTGTCGTTGCCATATTCCACAGCTAATGAATTGAAATTGAATCAAAGAAAATGGCTATGACGATACAAACCATTTGAATGCTGACGCTGAACCGTTGTGGACAAGGAACTCAGTTCTGGACATAGCTCGTTACTACTATATGTTGTGGATATGGCCGACTCCTTTAGATTGCCAACGGCGGAAGCAGTAGCTAAAGCTTCGCCAGACTTAATACAAGTCAATATATTGGCGGCTTCAGTCTCTGATGCAGTGGGCTGATTATTCTCAGGCGCTGTTGTTGTCACTGCGACAGAAACTTCCTGTGTTAAGAAAATAAATATTAGAACATTCGATTGTTGTTGGTATTCAAGTACTTACATTTGAGTCAATGCCTGGCTTTTCATATGCCACGGAACCACCAGCGGAAGTGCCCGTTTTGGGAGCATCCGTTGTACTGCTTACACTGGATATTTCTTCGGCAGCTGCATCTTCAGCCGTATCGGTCTTCGCTCCAACAGATGTGACTATTGATGTGGAAGTGGCGGCAATTATATCTTCGTCGTTATCCTCAAAATCTTCAATATCTTGGGATTCATGAGTTCTGTGGCTGGGCTTTATCAGATCCCCGGCACCATCAAGTTGTTCAATAATATCATCTATAGGATCGGCATCCATATAATCTCCGTCTGCCATTGTGGCAATGGCAACCGCTGCCTCCACGGCACTATTGTCATTCTCTTTTAACTGCATTGCTGTCATTGCCGGCCGCGTTGGCGTGCTTCTGGTGGCCGTAGTTAAGGTTAAAGTGCGTTGACTGCCGGCTGGAGCAGCACCACCAGTGCTAGATACTCCGGTATTGAATACATTGACAAATCCCTTACGAGCTGTTCCTGCCGCACCGCTTGGCAACATAACCAGTTTATTGGTGCCTGAGCTAACGCCACCAGCTGCTGAGGAACCACTCATTACGGTCACCGGCTTGCCACCAATGTAGACAGCTGTCTTCTGTGAATGCAGCGATGTGACTGCCAAGGGCTTCTGTGCAGACGTTGACGACGACGACGATGTGGGCAGTGTAAGTGTGATTGGTCGACCAGTTACGCTGCCAGTTGCGACGGCAGTTGGTATATTGCGCACCATTTTCACATTGCCTTGGCTAGATATTACTGTACGTGAGCCGCCCACAGTTAAAGGCGTGGCCGTTGTCCCAGTCGAACTGACAATGCTAACAATGCCTGCTGCTGTTGAACTTCCAGCGTTACTCATCACGCTACCAGCTGAGACAGAGCGCAGATTCGATGATGTTGTGACAATGATTATTTGCTGATTACCAATCTGTGCTCCCTGCTTGTTTGTGATGACAAATGCTGGCTTGCCACTCATTACATTGGGCGTTACTTTGCCCATTTGCACTATGTTTGAATTTTTCATGATCAGCTTGCCGCCAGCTACGGTGTGGGGCGATACCAACTTCAATACATTTCCGGAAACAATTGGCTTCTGCTGTAACGTTGCATTGCCAGCCGTGGAAGTTGTTGCAGTTACTCCTCCAGAGCTGATATGACCTTTTCTGCCGGTAGCAATCTGTTGGAATGAATTCGGATTTAGTTTAGTTTTTATTTCGATAACTTTCTTTCACCTGTATCTGTGTGGAGCCTTGAGCAAGCTGATGATTGCAAACAGATATGGCTTGACCTGCAACAGAGCCCTTGGCTAGATTAAAGTTGACTTTTGGCAGCGTCTGCACAGCCATTCCCCCACTGGTTGTCTTCACAAACTGCAATTGAACATTTGGCGCCAGTGTGAGAGGTTTCTGTATGAAATACTGCTTGCCGCCCAGTGTGGAGGTTGTGCCCGTTGCTGCTCCTCCTGCCGTCATTGTTGTTGTTCCCGACTTTTGCACTGTCACACTTGACTGTGCAGTCTTTAGTATGGTTGTTGTTGTAGAGGTGTTGACAGTGCTGCTGCTGTTAGCATTGCTGGGACTCTTGCTGTATGTGGCTGCTAAACGTAACGTTTGTCCCGCTGCCCCGGATGTTATACTAGGCACAAAGCGCAGGGATGTTGTTGATGTTGGATTTGCTGCTGTGCTTGCTGTGGTCTGCGGATTGATCACAATGGAACCACTTGGCGCCACAGAAGTAGCCAAACGGACTGCCACAGTCGGTTCTGCAGTTGAGACACTCGATGCCGTTGTAATTTTGTTAATGCTCGCATTGCCACGTAACAATCCGCCCGAGGCTGCTCCTGTTGCGGTGCTACTAATTATTGATATCTGCGGTTGAACTTGAACTGACGAAGCTGTCGACTTTGTCAATGCAGACACAGCATGAGAAACAACTGTCTTAACTGAATTGGGCAACTGAACTACTGACGGTGTTGTTTGATCAATTGCAGCTTTGCTCACACCTGTAACTGCAGACTGCACGCCCGTTTGCGCACCTAAATGTATTACTGAAATTTGACTCTTTGCACTCTCTGTGTCATTAGGGTCAACGGGAGCGGCAGCGACAGATTGCTGCGCCACAGTTTGACTTGGCTTCGTGGCTGTAACCTGTGCTTGTTCGATTTTCTGAATCTGTAGCACATAAGCAGCGGCAAACGTAGTTGCCGTCCAAGACAATTCGAGCGCATGCGTTGATGCACGGACTAGAGCCACCTTGACAGCATACAAAGGCTTTGTAACCTCTAGATACCACAGATCTTTACAGCACACCTGTAAAATAAATAATTATAATATACATATATATAATTATAATATACATATATATAATTATAATATACATATTTCTGTCTGTCTGCTTGTCTGTCGGGTTGTCTCTCTGTTTATCTGTATGTCTGCCTTTCTGCTTATCTGTCTGTCTGTCGGGTTGTCTCTCTGTTTATCTGTCTGTCTTTTTGTCTGGCTTTACTTAATGGATGTGTTTGTATGTTTGTTTATTTGTATTTGAATGTACATATATATATTTAAATACGTTGGAGAACATCTCACCCTAACCTGGTTGTTCCATGCTTTGCGGTAACCGTCCCGTCCCGACCATACATACAAGCGACTTTGGATGCCAACAGCACAGTGTCCTGCTCGAGCTCGTGGCACATTCTCCTCAACGGTGTCTAACGTGACATTCTCCCATGTCATTGTATCTGTATAGTATAAAGCAATACATTGATTAGTTTCTTCTATTTTAATTAATAAAATATTAAATTCTTGTTAAAACCTAAATACGTCTCTGCTCCCCATAGTATGCTTGCTCAGCCATCTGAGCACTGCCATCTCTCTCTGTCTGTCCGTATAATAGCTTAGAGTTCAGAGTTATAGTCTCTGACCTAACCAATTTGCTAACATTATGTCTTACAAGACAATGCACCGTGTCACATCGGCAACATGTTGATTAAAAAAGAATTTTGACAAAAAAATGTGCCTTTATAATATCAGAAATTTCTGTGTTTAACAGAGATACTGATGCCGACTAAGAACACATACTGTGATGTCTACCAACTGCATGCTACAAAGTTGAATAACTACTTTTTGATAATACATTTGATAACACAAACATCAAATACTTGGACATTTAGGGAACGTTATATAGTTCAAGATCATTTATGCTACTGAAAAGTATATAGAGATCCGCGCATGCTGTTGACAATATTTTGAAGGCTGTTATGTATCTGTCTGTCGTTCTGAATGTGTCTATCAGATCGCAGGTGTTTTCCAAAGCAAGAGACAGCAAATTTCGGCATGAACGTTTCTTTATAACCGCTCAATTGATAAGTCCCGGCCCTATACGCAATAAGTGATCGACGTATTAAAGATACAGCTTGCTGACTTTGGCATATACTTAGGTGACTGAAATATGCATCTCTTCTCCAAGGAGGGTATCCTATATTAAGCAGCAGTTTCCACCATCTGATTTGTACATACTAAGTTACATTTGTAATACATTTGTAATAACTAGCATGAATATATCATCATATATTCCTTTATACGCACCTAAATCCAGAACAGCCAGAGTATTTGTACATTTCCATTCGCGCTCAGTAGTCGGCTTTGAATCATTTATAACCAGAGGCACCCAACCGCCGAATACGTACATCTTGTTCGCAATCATAGTGGAACTATGCAGAGAACGAGGCAATGGCGCTTGACCACGAGTGCGTGGTTTCTCCCAGGTCATTGATTCTGCAGAAAATCAGTTAGGAGATGTAATTAACAAATGCTTGGAGTTGGAATTGCGGAATACATACCAGTGTCCAACAACCACAAGTCACCTAGGCGACAGCCGCTCATGCCGCCATAGATAAGCAGGCTAAGGTTGTCAGTATGTTTCGATGCAAACGATATGCCCGTGTGGGACTCACGCGGCGGCGGAGAGTCTCCGAAGGTCTTTGGGATGATCCATTTTCCATTATGACTATGAACTCCACGTGTATCCAATATGTATAAGTCATTGAGATATCTAACAAGCATAAACAAATATTGTGCATAGAGTCAAGAAATCTCAAAAACCAAATCAACAAGTACTTACTTTGGAATATTATTTTTGGGGTCTTCCGATTCATTTGCTAAACCACCAAAGAGAAATATCTTTTCACCGACCATTGTGAAACTGTGACCGAGTCGCGGGCAAGGGGACAAGCCATTGTCTGGCGATTCCGGATACATTTTCCTCCACTCCCACTTAGTTGCCTGCAGCTCATAGAGCTCATTTGAGTATTTGCCATATTCAATCATGCCCCCAAAAACAAACATGCGTGTTCCCTCGACTACAAAACCATAGGCAGCACATCCGTTTGGCACATCGCCCTTCAGTACCGGCACATACCATTGGTTAGTGACTGCAAATTACAGATACAGGGTATATATGGCAATGAGAAGGTATGTATAGTTGTTGTTTTTATTTTTTTACCTGTGTTATAAACATGCAGTTCATCGACAATTCCTTCGTTGCCGCCACCAAAAACTACCATTAGTTCCTTTATATTGATTGCACGATGTCCATGCCTAGGACGTGGCTGTGGACCCGTTGGGTTCAGCACCCGCTTCCATCTAAAGCCAGAATGATTATCTGAGTTTTGATACGCGTCCACATCTATATCGACTACTCGTGCTAGTGAGCTGGACTTTTGAAAGTGCAACTTTTTTTCCGAGCTCAGTTCAGTCACTATTCCCGCAGCGCTAGTTGACCCAGCAAACTCGGAATTTTCCATATTGCAAATCAATCAGTGCTCAATCTTTTTTTTTTGTTTCAAAGTGAATGTTTATGTTCGTACAAACTTGTTTTTTATTGCTTCAATTAACTTTCTTACACCCACAATTCATTTTTTATACAATATCTGAAAGTTATAGTTAAGTTTTAATTTTTTATTTTAGTTGAAAATACTTACATTAATCAATTCATTTTTGGAACTTACAGTATATGTACATATGTATATACAGGAATGCCTACAAATTTATGTTAAACTGGCAATGCTGCCAACAGATGGACGCTCCAAAAATATATTAAATTTAGTGTAATTTATGTCAAAGACTAAGTAATTTGTACAAACTTTATGTGATTTCTTTATATTACTATGCAGTCTTACCGTTGTTTATAATATAACTTAAGTCAGCAAATACAATTCCAAACGTCCAATAAATACACAATGTGTGAAAAATAGCCGAAGAAAATGACAACGACGGATAGATAGGACACTGGTTAAGAAAAAGGAACTGATCTGGATCAAAATACATTGTTTTGTGTACGAGTGAATCGAATAACATTTGTCAAAAGAACGAAAGAGTTCCATCATAGAAATGGTTTATTTAAATGAAATAATTAAAATTTTTTTAAAACAGAAAAATGTCAGTTTTGTTTTTGCATAACATAAATAATAATAATAATTATGTTAGCTAGATCACTACTTTATATAAAATATATTTAATCTCTACCAAGTAACTAGTAGAGGTGCGAAATATCGATGCTAACATCGATATATCGATGTTTTTTAAATTTTCCGAAAAATAGTTTTCATATATATATATATATATATATGAATTTGTGATTGGTGGATTGGTGAAAGCAACGCAAATCGATGGAGAAATTTTTAAAACGTTAGTAATTTTTTACATGGCAACTGCAGTCACATGTTTGTGCATATACACACATATACATGCATGGCAACTGCAATCAAAGTAGTTTCCATATGCATGTATGTATGTGACATAAAACCGCCATTACTTATTGTATGTTTTATATTTTGTATGTTTTAGCAACAACAAAGGAAAACAGCGAGAGTCCGCCTCCGAAGAGAAAACGGGAGGCATCTAGCGTTTGTCAGCTTTTTAAAAAAACCGCAGAGAAAACCAAGGCAATATGTTCACACTGTGGAAAAATTGTAAAAAACGGCGGGAAATACAACTAATTTGTCAGATCACCTTAAGAGGACTCACCCATAATTAAATACAGATGAAACGGTGAGTCAATCTACGGGGTTGACTGAATACCTTAATATAAATTCAGAAAACCCGTCAAATTCGGCGAAGAAAGAAAATATTGACCGAGTTGTCATGATAATGATTGCGTGAGACGTGGATCAGTTTAGCGTTGTGGAAAGGGAAGATTCCGTGGAGTCATAAAAACCTTGGATCCTAGGTTCAAAATGCCTGGCAGGACTTATTTTCGAGATATTATGCTTCCGAAAATTTATGACGAAATAAAGGCAAACCTAAAAAGACGGGATCCAATACGTGGGTATCACAATGGATGGATGGACTTCCCGTGCAAATGAAGCTTATATAACTGTGACTTGCCATTTTGTCAACGCAGATTTCCAGCTTGTAAGATGCTCAATGTACATATATAATATGTACATACATTCAGTTAGTCAAGAAACACTTTACACAGAAGTACATAACATTAACATGTACATCCGTGTAAAATGTACATGTTAATGATATGTACATATGTGTAAAGTGTTTCTTGACTAACTATATATAATAAGATATATTTAAGATTCGACTGAAACAGATCTTCATTGATTTTTAAGTTCCTATTATAAAATTTTAAAATAAATTAAATTTAAAAATAAATAAATGTTTTCTCTTATTTTTCAACTGTAAATAAAAATTTTTTTTTCGATAATATCGGGAAAAATCGATTTAAATCGATATTTTGGTGAAAAATATCGAAACATCGATGTCTCCGAACATCGATATTTCGGCACCTCTAGTAACTACCTCTGTTGACTACAACTGCAACTTCATTTTTAATTATGAACACTCTCAATGCTTCGGCACTAAGCATCTAACATATAGAGTACTCAAACAGCGAAAAGTAGCGGTCGAGTGGTTTTGGTGGATTATGACCCCCCGGCGAAGTGTTATACGAAGTGTTATATGAGTGAGCATTTCAGTTCTCTTTGGTGAGCAATCCAGAAACAGCAAACAGCGGCATGAAGTCAGTCGCACAACGACAGCGGAACGATAAGCATGCGCGTACTTCTTTGCGCTGTGCGATCGTTTCCATGTGTGCGTGTATGTATGCACGGCCCGCGTATGAATGTATGCGTTGCTAGTGAAGTTTGGCAATAGGCAAATGCTTCGGCCAGCGCGCAGGCAGTCTGAACTCAATTTTGTGTTTCGGCGTCCAGAGCCTAGAGACAGGCACAGTGGATAAAAATGGTTATCTTGCAGCGAAAATTTTAAAACTTTTGAAAACATGTGACTTTGTTCTATGAGGATTATTTTATTTAGTAATTACATATTTATGTATTCAGAATTTTTTATTTTAATTCATAAATTTTGTCAATATTGGTAAACTCATAAACTCATATACAAAAAAAAATTATAATTGTCACAACTTTTTTTTATATTATAATTTTGCTCTACAAAATATAATATAATTATGAATTTTCAATCCATGTTCTCAAAAATTAAACATAAATACACATGTTTTCTGATGCTAAAATATTGCCAAATAACCATTTTGGTTCACTGTAATTCGGTCTCTTAGCTCTCGATGACAAAGACAAAAACAAACACACAGTTGATTTCACGCTGGCCAGGCCCGTAGCTAAAAGTGTGCAGGGTGTGCGGTACAACAAGAGCTCTCAACAGTTAGGGGCTCACGGATACCAAACATAAAAATGTTATTAATGCGGATATATTTGTAAAATTTAATTCCTTTGGTAAACACAAATATTTTTTTTAATTAATGTAATTTAAGTAGGAGTCCCTGATAAGTATTGCACAGGGGCCGTAAAACCCTCACTACGGCCCTGTGCCTCAGTCTCTAGGCTCTCGACGCCGAAACATAAAATTGACTTCAGGCTGCCAGCGCGCTGGCCGAAGCATTTGCCTATTGCCAGACTTCACTAGCAAAGCATACATTCATACGCGGGCCGTGCATACATATACGCACACATGGAAACGATCGCACAGCGCAAAGAAGTACGCGCATGCTTATCGTTCCGCTGTCGTTGTGCGACTGACTTCATGCCGCTGTTTGCTGTTTCTGGATTGCTCACCAAAGAGAACTGAAATGCTCACTCATATAACACTTCGTATAACACTTCGCCGGGAGGTCATAATCCACCAAAACCACTCGACCGCTACTTTTCGCTGTTTGAGTACTCTATATGTTAGATGCTTAGTGGCTTCGGGCTCTGGGGCGGCAGGATCGAAAAATCAGCCTGAAACAGGTCTGAAGCTATTTGAAGTCTCTATGTATTCATTGCTTAGTGGTTAACTGAAAAAAAAATCAGTAAATTGATTTTTATATTAACTTATTAAAGTCATCAAAATTGTTAAGTGAGTGAATCGTTAAGTGAGCGCATTTTCGTTAAATCAGAGAAACCCAATTGAATTTCCATGCCGGTAATTGAAATTCCATGCATGTGTCTCATAACAAGTAGCCAATCAATTAAATAATGTACTAAAATTAAAATATTCAAATGTACAAGGGAATTTACAAAATAAAGCAAAACAATGTTACAGTTCCATTGCACTATGCCCAGTGGTCAATATGAGTTTGTAAAAATCGAATAAACTGTGTTAATACCGAGTGTCGATAGGCATGTATCGATGAACACAGACACTCTGCGGGATTGATCGCGCCGCTTGAAATAGTCGGTGCTGTTGCGTTTTGCGAATCAGCTGTGTTTATACCGAGTGTCGATAGGCATGTATCGATGAACACAGCCGGCCTGGTATAGCAAATATACTGGCGGATCAGTGCGAACTTAAGCGGAACGTTGGAACCATCTGGTGGTGAGCGTAGGAACCTTCTACCACTAAGCAATGAACACATAGAGACGTCAAACAGCTCTCAAACAGTTTGAAGCTGATTTTTCGGACCTAGTACCCCAGAAAAGAAGAAGAACAGAACAGCTGTTCGGCACTCAGTAAAAACAGTGCATAGCATCAAAACTGCTTCAGTCGCACAACGACAGCGGAATGATAAGCGTGCGCGTACTTCTTTGCGCTGTGCGATCGTTTCCATGTGTGCGTGTATGTTTGCATGGCCCGCATAGGAATGTATGCATTGCTTGTGAAGTTTGGCAATAGGCAAATGCTTCGGCCAGTGCGCTGGCAGCCCGAAGTCAATTTTGTGTTTCGGCGTCGAGAGCCTAGAGACTGAGGCACAGCGCCGTAGTGAGGGTTTTACGGCCCCTGTGCAATACTTATCAGGGACTCCTACTTAAATTACCTTAAATAATAAATATATTTATGTTTACCAAAGGAATTAAATTGTACAAATATATCCGCATTAATAACATTTTTATGTTTGGTAACCGTGAGCCCCTGACTGTTGAGGGGCCTTCTGTGCCGCACACCCTGCGCACTTTTAGCTACGGGCCTGACCAGTGTGAAATCAACTGTGTGTTTGTTTTTGTCTTTGTCATCGAGAGCTAAGATACCGAATTAATTTAATTTAATTTAATTAATTTTTGAGAAGATGGGTTGAAAATTTGTAAGGAAGCTTTTCATGCTGGGGTATACTCAGTCTCGCCCAGGGCCACTTTACAGAACATTTCTAAAGTGCCGAGACCTGAGACGGAGAATATGTACCTCTTTTAGGGCGGAAAAGTGATTTCCTAGGGTCTAGGGGAAAGAGAATCGGACCATGCCTCGGTGTATACCGAGTCCTTCTGCCTTACGAACGTGCTGCAGCGGCTGGGCCGGCTGGCTAATGGTTGGCGTCAACTGCGGGGAATCATACAAACGTTTCAGTTGGCTCCGCGCATCTACTTTCTCTGCTCAGTTGACCTTGGAGCCTGGTTATGCACCAAGGCGTTCACTGACTTGCGTCTGCTCCAAAAGTTCCAATAGGCATGATGAGGTTAATACCTGCTTTCATACCTAGCAGAACTTTGGCACAGTCGTAGAAGGTCGGTGTACCAGCCTCACGAATGTAGTACCCCCGCACTCCTGCCTCAACGTTTATGTTTATCTATAGGTATTAGTAAAACGATCCATATTTCTTCTTTTCTTTTATTTTCTTTAAACAATGTCCCTACCTACACCGTAGCCTGCTCTGTTCTTTGGTTTCTATCGCTGAGTTTCCCTGCCTGTTATTATCTCTCACCCCTATTGGTAGTATCTGTCTGTCCTATGTCCAACGACGGTTCCTCTGTGTCAGTGTTTTCTGTTTGTTGGTCTTCTGCTTAGCTCTGCGGTTCCTTGACAGCTGTGTGTTGTTGTTCTTCTGCGTGGCTCTGCGGTTCCTGGGCGGTTGCGTTCTTGTTATTTGTTCTCCCGCGTTGGCACGTACCCGGATTCTTCGCACTGAACTTGTCGAGGAGCCACGCACGTTCACTCGCTGCACTGGTTTTCTCGGAACTATCCTTCTTCCTTCAAATGCTAATTCGCTCTCTTCTGTGTCAGCTGCGCTTGCCCTTGCTTTGTGTGTGCGTTCTCTCTCGTGTGCGGGGTCGTTGCTTGTGCTCACTCAGTGCGTGGTCATCGTGTTCGTTCTCTCTCTTTGTTGTTGGGTGAGTGACCGTGCACTTTTTCTGATGTGCGCTCTCCTTGAGCTTATGTGCGCTCTCCCTGAACTACCCTATATTACGCTACTGGTCTATCGGTTTTTCTAGCTTCTGTGTAACCTGCCTATCAGATACCCTTCATTGGGTGTTTCATTAAGTTAAGAATGAAATAATAAATAGGAAAAAATAAATTTTTGTGGGGCTCACAATTTTGAGTCCTCACAAATTCATAATTATATTATATTTTGTAGAGCAAAATTATAACATAAAAAAAAGTTGTGACAATTATAATTTTTGTTGTATATGAGTTTATGAGTTTACCAATATTGACAAAATTTATGAATTAAAATAAAAAATTATGAATACATAAATATGTAATTACTAAATAAAATTATCCTCATAGAACAAGCCACATTTTTTCAAAAGTTTTAAAATTTTCGCTGCAAGATAACCATTTTTGGCAACTGTGGCTGTCTCTAGGCTCTCGACGCCAAAACACAAAATTGACTTCAGGCTGCCAGCGCGCTGGCCGAAGCATTTGCCTATGGCCAAACTTCACAAGCAACGCATACATTCATACGCGGGCCGTGCATACATACACGCACACATGGAAACGATCGCACCGCGCAAAGAAGTACGCGCATGCTTATCGTGCCGCTGTCGTTGTGTGACTGAAGCAGTTTTGATGCTATGCACTGTTTGTACTGAGTGCCGAACAGCTGGTCTGTTCTTCTTTTCTGGGGTACTAGGTCCGAAAAACTCAAACTCTTTCAGAGCTATTTGACGTCTCTATGTGTTCATTGCTTAGTGCTCCTACTTTAACAGCCAGATCGGTCGGTGCCCCAATGTTCCCGTTTTGACCAAGCGACGTTTGAAATGTCGGTTAGATCCGCGAATGCCCAGGCATATAACCGCCAACATACTTTTCAGGGGTGGCCGACTCCTCAGTAGAAGTTGACCGTTCCGTCGGCGCACTAAAATACTGCAAATAAAAAAAAAGTGCGTGATGTATCTATTTTCTTTTATTGTTTTAATTTCAATTAAATATAATTTAAATATAAGTTCCTGTTGTCAACGTTTACCCTGGTGAGTAAATACATTTTGTCCCGCCAATCCGGCCATACGGCTCCCGTGCACAACCAGTTCAGTACGAGCATATGCCATAGACCAAATCTGAGCAGCAGCAGCAGTCCAGAATTTGGCCAGTAGCCCAGGTCTGCAGCGATAGTATCCGCATCAATTAGCAGCCAAAGAAGCCGCAGTAATCCTTCCAAGCTTCTAGAACGTCCGTCTCAGCTGCCGCAGTCAACTTCTTCGCCTGTAGGCCTTATTTCTCCTGCCTGGTGGCAACTGCATCCACATTAAAAATAAGGATGACAGGAATAAGATATAATAAATAAATGTACAGGATAACATATACATGAATTGCTAATTAACTTTGCTCTACAAAATATAATATAATTATAAATTTTCAATCCCTCTTCTCAAAAATTAAACACATGTTTTCTGATGCTAAAATTATTGCCGCCAAATAACCATTGTGGCTCACTGTAATTCGGTCTCTTAGCTCTCGATGACAAAAACAAAAACAAACACACAGTTGATTTCACGCTGGCCAGGCCCGTAGCTAAAAGTGTGCAGAGTGTGCGGTACAGAAGGGCTCTCAACAGTCAGGGGATCACTGTTACCAAACATAAAAATGTTATTAATGCGGATATATTTGAAAAATTTAATTCCTTTGGTAAACACAAATATATTTATTAATTAAGGTAATTTAAGTAGGAGTCCCTGATAAGTATTGCACAGGGGCCCGTAAAACCCTCACTACGGCCATGTCTCTCAGTCTTTTGGCTCTCGACGCCGAAACAGAAAATTGACTTCAGGCTGCCAGCGCGCTGGCCGAAGCATTTGCCTATTGCCAAACTTCACTAGCAACGCATACATTCATACGCAGGCCGTGCATACATACACGCACACATTGAAACGATCGCAGAGCGCAAAGAAATGCACCCATGCTCATCGTTCCGCTGTCGTTGTGCGACTGAGTTGATGCCGCTGTGCGCTTTTCGCGGTTTCTAACGAAGAGAGCCGATCGCTCACTTGTGAAACACTTCGTGTTCAGCGGTCCCAGTCTGCGCAGTGCATCAGATGAGTATTTTCCGCTGTTTGAGTATTCTATATGTTCGATGCTTAGTGGTAGTAGAGCTGGAAAGAACATCGGCGATATATCGATACATCGATGTTTTCAAAACATCGGAAACGTCGAGAATTTCAAACATCGATGTTCGATGTTTAGGCTTTACCATCGTAAAGAAAAACTACCAGCCGATCAATACATCTGTCCAGTTATCGATATCGCAATCAGCTGGTCATCTGGCTGGCATAGACACCCGTCACTACTTTGCATCGATTTGGTAAGGTAAACACGTTTTTCTTATCAATTCAAGAAAATAAACTAAAATAAATTATCAAATTATTACAGATTGTGATAAATATTGGTGTTGGCGGCGTTTGGAAATGGAGAAGGCTTTGAAAGACCTGAACAGCGATGGTAGTTAGAGTAAATAGTTACAATTATATGATTTGTAATTTAATATTTTGCCAATGTAGTTGCCAGGCAATCTTCTGTTTGGAATTATTTTGTCAAAGCGGTTGATGGCAAGACAGCCAAATGTATTAAATGTGGCAAATCATATCAAACAAGTGGGAATACGACCAACTTGTCTTGCCATTTAAAGAGGATGCATCCTAATTTAACAATTAGTGAACTGCCACAAAGGCAACAGCCGTCAATGCTGTCATTTATTGACAAAAAATATGAAGCATCGTCGAACCGAAAACAAACACTGGACAGTGCCTTATGCTACTACATTAGCTCAGACTAGCGCCCTTTTTCAGTGGTGGAAAATAAAGGCTTCCTCAATTTTGTAAGCCTCCTTGACCCAAGGTATGAATTGCCTTCACGGACCACCTTGAGAAATGTTACCATGGCAAATGCATACGAGGAAAAGAAGACCAAGTTGCTTGAATATTTAAAAAACGTAAAGAACTTCCGGTTGCTGGACGTCAAGAGCCAACGTGTGCTATGTTACTGTGACGTGCCATTTTATAACAGCGGATTTCGAATTGCGCACTGCTGTTTTGGCCGCTGAAAAGCTCATCGACGAAACGACCCATTCTTCTGAAAATATTGCAAACTCTATTCGCACAGTACTTGAGGAATGGAGAATTTTGGGAAAGGTCACTGCTATGGTTACAGATAACGCTAAAAATATGATAAAAGCATGTGAGATTCTGGAAATAAGACAGATTCCTTGCTTTGCGCATTCAATCAATTTGACAGTCCAGGACTGTTTGTCATCAGAAAACATCAAACCTATTCTTGATAAATGTAAGCGTATTGTTTCATTTTTTAAAAATAGCACAATTGCGTATGCCAAATTTAGTTTGAAACAAGAGTGTCCAACCAGGTGGAACAGCGCCTATTACATGGTGGAACGAATTTTGATCACAAAGGTTGCAATCACAAACGTTCTATTAAACAAGCCGAAAGGGTTAATGCCGCTAACATCCGATGAAATATCAATTTTGGAGGATTTGAAGGCAATACTTTCGCCTTTTGAGCATGCAACGGTACACACGTCTTCGAGTACTTCAGTGACAGTGTCATCGGTGATTCCGCACATTTTGATTTAGTTATGGTATTGATTTATAATATGAAAAGGCGTTGTACTCTGTCACAGTTTCGTTGAGTATGTTACTATATCACTGTCGCACAAGAGGGTGGTGGAGGACGGTAGACGAAGGACACACCTTATCGGGGGAGGGCGGTGTTTCCTTTCGCACTAGAATATGACACGTATGAAACAGCGGCGAAACAGACCCGCATACGACGTTCCGGATTATCGGTTTACAGTGCTGCACATCAGGGGCCGTGGGATACTCTCGGTTCTTAGGGAAAACAACACCCTCCTCCTCCACCACCGCCACCACCAATCATCATTTTAAAAAAATACACCCTAAAAAGTTCGATGTATCGATACATCGATGTTCTTGTCTGAAAAACTTTGAAACATCGATGTAGGCAAACATCGATGTATTTCCAGCTGTACCCTGTAGAGTAGTTTTTTATTGCCTGTAAACAAATTAAAATGTGTTGGAATATGTATTTTATGTTCAGTTTGGTTTGTTTACATTTTTATCAGTGATGCGTCTTTTGTGTAAATACCGATGATTATCGATATTTTGTGCGGACTGCAGGGCCGGAGGAAAAACCCATCCCAAAGTGCTGCTGAGCTAGCCGGCACAGCCCTACCACTAAGCAATGAACACATAGAGACGTCAAACAGCTCTAAAGCTGTTTCCAGCTGATTTTTGGACCTAGTACCCCAGGAAAGAAGAAGAACAGAACAGCTGTTCGACACTCAGTACAAACTGTGCATAGCATCAAAACTGCCTCAGTCGCACAACGACAGCCGAACGATAAGCATGCGTGTACTTCTTTGCGCTGTGCGATCGTTTCCATGTGTGCGTGTATGTATGCACGGCCCGCGTATGAATGTATGCGTTGCTAGTGAAGTTTGGCAATAGGCAAATGCTTCGGCCAGCGCGCTGGCAGCCTGAAGTCAATTTTGTGTTTCATTGCTTAGTGGCCCTACTGACAAAAAGCAGTCCGTAACATAATGGCACCCAATTTGAAAAAGGAGCAAAGAAGTATGCAAGTTAATTCTGTGCCGAAATCTGCTATATTCGATAGTCAGCGGTATTTAGACGCCTCGCTGTTGCTTTGTTGATGTGGCTTAGGTTATGACAAACAGCGGGACGTTGAATGTTTATATTAACGCGTGCGCAACGATTGTGGATTGAGAAACATTTATTTCTTTATATTTTTACATACAATTTATTCATCTATATATATATACTCGTACATTTATTTCTTTTGTATGTCTTGAATTTAAAAAGATTCATTTAACATTTACATTTATTTATTTCTATATTTTTAAGTTAAATTTATAAATAGTGACATTCACATATATTTACATCTATATTTAATTTTGTATGTACTATTATTTATTAAATTTATATTATAGTCACATTTGTAAATAAGCGCGTGCACACACACAATTATTTAGAAACACACGATACTTTTGTTAATAGTATGAAAGCATTAATTTTAATGTAACAATCAACTTAGTAATTTCTTATTCATTGACAATTTTGTTTCTCTAGTAACATAAACTTCTTTCTTCATACTAATATTTTATCAAATTCCAACTTAAATCCTTCTTCATTCTATCTGATTACCTATTAATGGTAACGGAATTTAATTTTGTATGTATTATTATTTATTAAATTTATGTTATAGTCACATTTGTAAATAAACGCGTGCACACACAATTATTTTGAAACACACACAATATTTTTTTAATATAATACACGCATCGAAGTTGTTAGGAAAACCTTTGAGAAAAAATAGATAAGAAAGTAGTAAAATGACTGATAAAGGGTATGCTGGTGGTTATTACATGTGGTCGGGAGGGCCAGTGCCAGGATTGCATCGAGGCGCTCTTTTTAAAACAATATCTCCTTTTCAGACACGGCCATTCTGATAAATTACACGCCCTCGTGTATGTGCTACACACAATTATAATTCAGAAATTCACACTGTATTTAATTTCTAGTATTAATGAATTTTAATGTAACAATCAACTTAGTAATTTCTTATTCATTAACAATTTTGTTTCACTAGTAACATAAACTTCTTTCTTCATACTAATATTTTACCAAATTCCAACTTAAATCCTTCTTTAAACAACTCTTTTAATTTTTCATATTTCAACTTAAATAGTGTAAAACACTATTACTTATACTTAAACTTTTATATTTCAACCTAAAAATTTCTTCAAATAACTCTTTTTATTTTCATATTCATCAGTTAAATATTCTCCCTTTTTTAAATAACATTGTCAAAGTACCACTCTAGGGTCAACTCCCATCACGTAGCAATCGACAACCGTGTATCTCAATACACCTTTTGTCAATCTACAGTCTATTTCAACAGCTTCCATTAATGTCTTTTTCAACTGTTGCCATACCGTCTCTTTCAACGGCCTCACTATGTCTTTTTCAATAGCTTCACTACTGTCTTTTTCAACAGCTTCACGGTCAGCTACCGTGTCATTCAACGGCTTCATGTGACAGGCTAATCTCGATCTCCAGCTCGCTTAGCACCTGCCCATTTGGCAATTTTCTTAATTTTTCATGCGCATATTTATACTGTTACTTTTCATACTTTTTAATGTGTATCTGTCGTTCTCCAATACCTCGACAGTAATCTCGAAAGGACCTCTATATATTTCTGAAAGATAATTTTATTCTCTATTTGATAGAAAAAAAATTTTGTTGTTGTTTAGCGTACAACAACAACAGCATTTATTCACATACACTATTCTTATTATTGTTTCCAAACACTTGACCACTATTATTTCGTACGCTGCACTAGCTTCGCTCAAAAGTGCGAGAAGATCAAAATAAAAACAAATGGTGTAATATTATCACTAGCTAATCATCATATGTGCACAATAAAACAAAACAGATGGTAAAATAGTTTGGAAACAATAATAAGAATAGTGTATGTAAAAAAATGCTGTTGTTGTTGTACGCTAAACAACAACAAAAATTTTTTTATTTTCTATCAAATAGAGAATAAAATGATCTTTCAGAAAAATATATGTTTGTATGTGTTATCTGCATTATCTTCACATATATTGTGTGCTAAACATTGTATATGCGAAAAAACACACCATCCGTGCGAATTAATAGTGGTCAGGGCTCGTATGTTAAAGTCAAAAGTTGTATCTTTTATAAAGCGCTTACAAATTGAGTTCAAAAATTAAAATATTGATTTGTGGGGGCTGTGTGCGTGGCACCTAACATTTGAAATTAAGTTGATCTGCGCCGAGTACATAGGAACCTTCATTCCATATTTGGTGTCTCTAACACCTCCTTCTGCCTGTTACATACATTTGCACAAAGTTAGTATACCCTTTTTTGACCATTTTCAATGGTCGAAGGGTATAAACACTAGTGTTTCACTTTTCCTTGGTTTATATATTTCTGCACAGCGTGTGCTTATAATCATTGCTTGCTTAATACTAACGAGTACAATAGGGAGAGACCTTAACTATGCTTAACTTGGAAAAGTGGCAGAGCGGAAAGCTTTCATTGAGTGAAAGCTTCGCTTAAACGGGAAGCTTGTATTCGAAGCAAGAGCTTTAGATTAACCCATTGGTTATCACTTCGATACGAACAATCCGCCGCCCTTGCACAGAATGCAATTTTAAACTTCATATTGACATACACAATTCAGATACATTTCTTGAAGGCTACTTAGTAGTAAAAACTAGGATTACTTTTAACATTCTGAGCTACAAGTGCCCGACAAAGTCCAGCCAAACACTGTGCGTAGGGCCACTGGCCCACCAGCTCTGTTTGCATGGAAGCCTTCCCGAGCAATGTCGGAATATACATCTGCTCCTAGGACAATGGATATGTTGGACGGCTTGTGGAACTTGTCGTCAGCCAGAACGAGGCCTTCAAAACGCTCCCTGACAACTGGATTGACGACTGTGAGTGGTGTACGGATTCTCAAAGGATGCTCAAGCTTCATTATCGCATCCAATCGGAACTCATCAGAAGCCTTGGACCGGATGACTGCTGTATACGCCGCTTCCCGTCCAATATGTAGACTTGGTAAACGCATTGCAGACGCAAAGGATGCGTCGATCAGTGACACTGGCGCACACGGGTCAATTAGTGCGCGCGTCTCCGCCACAGTGTTTCCATTGTCGATCAGAATGATCGCTGTGGGTAGCCATTTGGGATTGGGGTGGTCTAGCAGCGTGGTCAGATATGGCGATTGGATCTGATTGGATTGAATGGGAGTGGAGCGTCGACATACTTTCTCATGGAAGTGAAGAAGAGTATGATGGCTATGATGACAAATGCGACATCTGTCTTTACTTCTGAACGTCCCTTCCGAGTGTTCGTGAGCCAAACAATTGGAACAGTATTTGTTGATGAGGACAGCTCTCAGTCGTTTTTCGGCATTGAGCCGCAAAAACGATCTACATCTTCGCAGGGGGTGAATACCTCGGCAGACTCTGCATCGGAAGCAATTAGTTCCTCGACTGCGCTCGACACGATTGTTAAACCGAGAAGACATTTTTACAATGTAGGATGAGTGATGGCTGTATAGAAGAAGATAAAACGAAAAGAAACAATAAAATAATTAGAGGTGTTTGTATTCAAATTAATTTTCGTTATTCGCAGTTTGACCATTGAAAGATGAAAGGAGCTCATCTTGGAGTGGAAGAATTATTAATTTGGTTATGGGGCGTTTGATGACGCCTCAAGAAGTGAGAAGTTCTACAACTCGGACTCGATCATCAGCTCCCGGATATGTTTGTTGAATGCGACCAAGACGCCATTCGTTGATGGGAAGGTTGTCTTCTTTAACAACAACTAAATCGTTTACTTCAAGGTTTTTCTTCGGAATTTGCCATTTATTACGCTTATGTAATTCCTTTAAATATTCATGTTTCCAACGAACACGCAACTCTGTTATGACTCTGTTACATGTACATGCTTAAAAAGCTAGTTGCTCTAGCAGTGATCATTTTGATTAACACATCTACTGGTCATGTACACATTGTCTGTTATAATTTGGAAGCTATTAAATTGCAACAAGTACGAAGGTCAACTCTAAAAGGAAAATAACCAATTTGAACAAGCAAGAATTTTTGTTGGCAATTAGTACAAAGGTGGACATTCGGTTTCCAAACCTCTAACATTTGGTTGTGGATACTTAGTTTGTCGGTCGTTTATTTAATTTTTCGTGGTCGTCTGATTTTGTTACAATTCGGTGGCAGGTCAGTATACAGACATTCTTCGCTCATGGTTCAGTGTTGCATGTCGGTAACAAATATAAAACCTAAAGATTTGCTTCATATCGATGTACTCATTAATTCGCGCGCATGCTGACACATACACACATTTCTTTCGACCTGCTGTGCCGGTTTCTTGTGCATACATACACATACTTGTGCGTGCTCGCTCTGTGCATCACGGCTGTTAAAACAATTAAACATATAAATTCATACAGCTGACCATATATCGTTGTCAGCATCTGTACATATCGTTGTACGAAGAAAATATGTAAAAGCCTAAAATCGTCGTGGAGTGCATATATACATATATCAAAGGCAAGAGCGCTAATAATAGTTATTTTTGGTGCATCTGCTTTGCACATATTGTTGTGCAGGTTATACTCTAATTTGTACATACATACATACGGGTCTTTATAACAGCGCGTATAAACAGGGGTGTTACTTTTTGTTCGAGAAGCAGTCTCATCTATTCGGCATTGCAATGACCGACGCGGACAATCAGAAATATTTACAAGGCTAAAGCAGATTCTGTGAAACGTTAATTAGATGCTTGGAATGCCCAATCTTACTGCTGAAAATCGCTGGAATGGACGACTTTTCAGTTCGATTGGGCCATCTGGAAACAATGAAAACAGAATTCAATGATGCGTAAAGGAGTCACCTTGGCAAAAATTGATCTTTCGGAGTTAACCTCAAACATGCAGGAGCTGACTTCAACGATGCATACATTGAGGTTAAGTCCTGCACTGTCGTGAACTGGTGTCGTTGCAGCGCAAATCACCCGTTCTAAATTCTACAGTGCGTAATTTTACAAGCGACACACCAAGCAACGTCGCCCAGTTTCGAGCATCAAGGCTTCCGCAGCTGCAGGTAGCAATAAATTCAGTGGCTCGTACATGGATTGGCCACACTTTTTACGCCATCTTCCCACCGTTATCGAAGACGACTTGGAAATGAGTAAGGTTGAAAAATTCCAACATCTTCTATCTTGCTTAGAGGGGAGTCGCATTGTTTGGAGACCATACGCTCAATTGAGCCGACTGAAGACAACTATACTACCAACGCTTAACATCTGCTTTGTAATCGATTCGATAATAAATTGTTTCATTTCCAGGCACACGTAAAAGGCAATTTTGGGCTTAATGGTGTGGAGAAAGGAGCTCGGCTTATTGGCTTTGCAGGACGCTCAGTGACAAAATGAACTCACATTTAAGAGCCATCAACACGTGGCAAAGATCCGGTCCAAAGCTTGGATGGATTTTTGATTCATGTCGTCGCTCGAAAAACTTACGATCAACGCACGCGTGAGCGATAAGAGGGACTCAATTGGACCTAACAAACTTCCAGCATGGAAAACAATGGCCTCGTTTTTGAAAAAAGATGCAGAGCTATGCAAAACGTCGAAAATGCTATG
>JAEIGL010000237.1:0-20676 GCA_018903715.1 Zaprionus davidi
ACTGTTCACGTTCGTTTTCTCTATAAGTACGGTCCTGTCTGCGCCTCGATCGACGCGAAGTATTTTCAATTTGCTCTACTTGTCTAAACGTTGAGTTTCCTCGACGAGAAGAGCGCCGAGCATTGAACTGTTCACGTTCGTTTTCTCTGTAAGCAGGGTCCTGTCTGCGCCTCGATCGACGCGAAGTATTTTCAATTTGCTCAACTTGTCTAAACGCCGAGTTTCTTCGACGGGAAGAGCGTTGAGCATTAAACACGATTCGTTCGTTTTCCCTGTAAGCAGGGTCTGCTCTACGAAGTCGATTACGCAGTCAATCTGCTGCCCTGTCAGTTTCAGATCTTTCAACATTGAGTCTTTGGTCCCTTTGTGATGCTTGCTTTTGTTCAGTATACTCTAAATTTGCCCTATTAACCTGGTTTCGAATTTTACGTCTCTGAGACCTGCTTGAAACTGTGCTCCTATTGAGCCTTGGCATTTTCAAAATATGACAATAAATGATAAAATATATATAAAATAATATGTGAAAATAATATAATAAACTAATAATAAATATAATATTAGTTTATTAATAATAAAAGATATAGTGTGTTATATAAAAGAATTGAAAATGTAGAATATAAAAGCTTAATTATAATAAATATGATAAAATAATTAAAATTGATTTTATATATTATTATGATAATAATAATAATAATAATTCAATAATAATTTTTTATTAATTATTTATTTATTTAAGTGTATATAAAGAAGAATAAAAAAGGAAAATGAACTATATGTGTAACTTGCAAAATATAAATCCGTTTCAGCAATCGATTAATTTAACCGAAATCGCGAACCTATATTTATGTAGAAACGACCATACTATGAAAGAGTCATCGATGCAAACACGTACATTCGCAATGTAACGTATTTTGCCCAAATTGTGCACGGCGTGCAGCGCCAAAAACACAATCACTAACACAAAAACAAAGTTCCTATTAACACAAACACACCCAGTTCAAATATTTATAAAAATATAACTAGCAAAATAAACAATAAATTTAATTTCCATTATACACTTAAGGTGTATTGCTATACACTTTAACTTGAAAGAATTAAAATTAACGATTTAATATATACAAATCGGCAATCGAGAATCGACAACGATAGCAATAACACCGACTACGCCAATTGCAAGCTGCAAACTGACTATTAGCATGTCAGAGCTGTCCACTTATGCGAAATAATGATAATTGAAATATCGTTTCTTTTAATTGAGCGCGAAAATTTTCTATTTGAATAGAAAATTAACTTCCGTTTTATTAATCCAATTTCTAATTAAAATTTGCAAAAGATTATAGATTGGTAGTAAATGCTTTTCCCGTTAAAAATTGATTTGATAATTGTGAGAAATTGCGATAGTGGTATTTGCATTTTTCGAAATTTGTTATGCAATGATGCGATTTGGGGTTTTGTGATGTGATGCGTTTCAGTCGAAACACTTTTTACTTTAACCATGCATGCATTTTTGCTTAATATATGCACCCCTGTCTTTGCATATGTTTCGTATCCCTGTTGATTTATATTTAAGTAATATATTCAAGTAATATTCAAGTAATATATGTATATAATTCTATTTTGCACCTGTTACACATAGTGAAGTAGGGTATTATATCTTTATGACAACCGAAAATATATGTAACAGGCAAAATGCTACGTCGACGATCCCATAAAGTACATATGTACATATGTATATGATACTATTAACACCATTAACAGCCAAGACGATATATGTACATAGTTATGTCCGTCTGCACAGTTGCTTGCAAAGGTTTATTACTTGTCATGGTTAGTGGTTTTATTTTAAATTGGAACTCTGCCGACGTATGAAAAAGCCGTGCAGTAGTTAGGCAGTCTCTTAGGCAACTTATGCTGGGTTCGAATGACGGTGCGATCGACATTTGTAAAAATATAGCTTTTTGGTTAGTTTTCATAAAAATAAGTTAAACGTTATTAAATATTAATATTAATTATTATTTATGTATACTCTAATCTTTGATCCGTAATATATTCAGAACGATACCATAAACTTTGTCAAAGTGACGCTGCTTATGGCTTAGTTGCAATAGGCAATCGAAAGATAATAGGCAATGCGGCAATACGAAAGAATGCGTGAATCAAACTGACGGCCGTTTTTTTTAGAATAGGAAGATAAGGAAAACGCCAACTGGCGGCAGTATGTTTAGAAAAAGGAGATGGACAATATCGTTAAATCTTTCACTTCTTACATATCTTTTGTTCGTAAACAATAGCAACGCCAATTGGAGTGTATGTTGGAGTGAGATGCCCATACATGCATTTGCATATGGATAAATGTATGTATGGACGTCCCACTTCAACATATATGCTGCTATGTTATTGCAAAATATTGTATAATTTGTGTATAGGTGATGATGTATATAGATGTATATGTAGAGGTTATTTTTTTTTTTCCTCTCCCAGCTTTGGCAGGACAAGTCAGCGAGGTTATGCGTTTTGCTGCTCGCCAAGATTTTTCCAGAAGAAATATGTGCATATTTAGCGGGTGTGCAGCTTATATTCTGCCGATCCTCGATCTAATGCACTGTGGAGCCCTATCCGCAGAGACGTGCAGTCTAACAGCCGGGGTGCTCCGCTGGCCGTTGCAATGTGCACGCTCTGTAAAAAAATTAAAATCTGTATTAGATTTAATCAGATTGAACTGCTAAAGTTTATTACTCACATATTCGACTTTTATATTGTAATGAATAGAACACTTTTAGAGCACTACTAAGAATTTCTACTTTTTATACCCTTTGACCATTGAAAATTGTCAAAAAAGGGTATACTAACTTTGTGCAAATGTAAACAGGCAAAAAGTATATTCTTGCTCAGGATCACAAGCCGAGTCGATTGAGCTATGCCTGTCTGTCTGTCCGTTTGTCTGTCTGTCTGTGTGAACGCACAGATCTCAGCTATTATAAAAGCTACAGTTACCCAATTTGGCAGGAAGACTCTTGTGTACTATAAGCTGATCAAGTTTATTTCAAATGTTAGGTGCCACGCCCCCCACAAATCAAAAATTTAATTTTTGAACTCAATTTGTTTAACATATACTAAGCTGAATGAAATATCTACGTAGCCTCCAAATTAAAATCCGATCGGACAATAATCACAGAAGTTATTTAAGAAAGTGTGAACATAAAACCAAGTGCTTCTGCCAGGTAACATGGGTAGCGGGCGATCGCGAAGCTCGAGCGCCATCTGTTGGGATTAATTTCAAAGCAAGTGCATATGCATATGTGTATGAATTTAACAAATTAAACTACACGGGAACATAGGTCGAAGGGTATTCCACTGTCGCGATTTGCGCGACTGTTGCTCTCGTTTAAATCTACGTTTTTTCTAGAAGGTACGAAAAACTTTTTTATTGCAGACTCCACGTCTGTTCTTTGCGAATGCCCGAAGAGAAAAGAACTCTATGAGAGTGTAAGTGTCTCTCGAGCAGTCCAAAGCTTATCAGCAACTCAAAGTTCTAATTGGAGCTTTGAACCGTTTAGAGTTGAGTTGAAGTTTACTGATAATGACTCCGAATTATCGAGATAGTAAATTATTTGTTTTTCGGAGTTAAGCGAATTTTTCAAAGAAAATCGTTTATTTTTTGTTTTTCTCTCTTTCCTTTTTTTATACACAATTGAGAGAGCTGTACATTACACCCACAAGCCATTTGTAAGTCGCTCAGGCCGGGAAATGGCTTGAAAAAAAAAGAAGCCCGGATTTTTCCGCTGAAATGTAACAGTTTATTATTGTTTGATATCTTTGGCATGATAAGTACCAAGTTCTCGTCCCTGTAGGTCTTCTAAGACATAATAATAACTCCCAAGCTTCGCTTTTACCCGTGACTTTAACCATTGTGGATTTAACTTGGCATTTATTTGTTTAGAAAAATTACTTTGAGAGAAATTACAACGAAACACCTCCTGACCGACCTTGAATGGTATTTCTCTTGTTCTGAGATTGTATTCCGTGAATGTGCAGATCCCATTCGGTGTGATTTTCCGAAAGAAATGCTCTAATGCCTGCAATTAACGATCTTTTAACCCTTTCTGAGGAATTTGATTGATGATGAATATAAAGCGGTATAAATATGCTTCACTCCCAATGAAGTCAACCAAGCATTAAAATCAGATGATTTAAATTGAACTCCATTGTCACTTATAATGCAGCGTGGTACTCCATATGTCAAAAATATATGATCCTGCAGAAATTCTTTTATAGGGGTCATATTAAATTTTTTCAATGGGCACAACCAATGAAATTTTGAAAGGTGATCAACCACTATGAGCTAACCAATATATCCTCGTTTGTTCCTCGGATAAGGACCTAAAATATCTACATATAAGCGTTCAAAAGGCCTGTCAGATATGGCTGGCTTACCCATAAGGATTAATTTGGTGTCTTAGTGAATTTACACACATCACAAACGCGAACATACGAGCGCACCTGTGACACCATGCCTGGCCAATAAAAGTTACGCTGTATAAGCTCCAAAGTCTTAACCATGCCACCATGGGCGGTCACTACCGACTCGTGAGCCTGACGAATTACACTTTCTGTCAGTCCTTTGGGTATCCATAACTTCCATGCCTGCTGCATACCTAAATCTGTGCCATCTTCATGTTTAGTTCGAATATATAGATATTTACCTAATACTTTTAAATCTGGATATTTTCCTTCCGAAGTTTCTGCTTCATTTCTCATTCGGACATAATCTGCAGGATCAAAACATGCAGAGTCAAGATTAATTTCTGGTTCAATCAGCTCAATGGCTGACACATCCTCTACGTGCATTCATGAAAGGGCGTCTGGCACTATATTTTCGCTACCTCTAATATGGCTTACAGAGAACCTATAGCCCTGCAAACGCATAGACCATTTACCAACCTGCCTTTAAGATTCGGCTGTCGCATAAGCCATAGTAAACTAGTATGTTCTGTTATGAGCTCAAATTCTTGAACTTCCACGTTCGGTAACGCTATAATTGCGGTGAGCGGTGTTTAATTTTTTGGACATAAATGCCACTGCCCGTTCAACATTGTCATGTGAAAGCTGCACTAACACAGCACCCACCCCACAATCGCTTGCGTCGCAATGTACGAAGAATTTCTTAGAGTAATCCGGGTTTTTGAAGTACCGGTGCCGATGTGATTACATTCTTCAAATTTTAGAAAGCAGTCTCCGCTGCGGCTGTCCATAAAAATTTCTTTTTAGTTGATAGGACTCCGGTAATCGGGAAGACTAGTTCAGAGAAGTTACTGATGAATCTCCGATACCATTCAACCAGGCCTAAAAAGCTTCTCACTTGTTTGATCGTCATAGGGGATGCCCATGTTTTTATAGCCTCCACTTTGTTAGGATCAGTCGCGATACCACCATTTCCTATAATGTGTCCCAGATATTCAACTTCTGTAACGCAAAAACGACTTTTAGTCACAATTAAAGTCAAATTTGCCCTACGGAATTGTTCTGCTAACCTGATAAGAATGGACATACCATATGTGTGTCAAAGTCCTCTGACACTTCACCCACATCCTCAAGGTAACCAAAAACACATGTTTTCAAGTCTTCAGGTATCAATTCATCGAGTAACCTGCACATGGTCTGTGGAGCATTACAGAGACCAAACGGCATCTCAGTAAATTGATAATGCGGCCTCCCTGGCACTGTAAAAGCTGTAATGGCTTTAGCCTCATCTGTGAGAGGTATTTGCCAGAATGTATCCTTCAGATCCAATTTTGTAATGATATTGGCTTTGAAAAGCCGAGAAAATATGCCATCTATATTTGGCAGCGGGTAAGCGTCTTTTTTCGTGCATCTAATCAAAGGCGTACCTTACCTGGCTTAATAACGAGCCTCATCGGAGAGCTGCAAGGACTCTTCGATGGCTCAATGACGCCTTCTGACAACATTCTGTCCACCTCTACGTAGATAAGTTTCTCTACAGCGGGAGAAACGGGATAGAAACGCTGTTTTATTGGCTTAGCGTTACTGGCGTCAATATCATGGCTTAAAAGGGATGTTTTTCCTAGTCCCTGTTCTTTCTAGTTAGGAAATAATCGTATTACGGTCTCTAATCGGTCTCTAATTGGCTCCTGTATCTAATAAGCCAATTTCTAGTAGACCTAAAAAGGTAATAGAAGCATAAAGACCACCATCTGTCTGGGTGTCTACAACCGTATATATAAGCAGTTTACGCTTGAGTTTAATCTTATGCCAGAAATTATGCATACGCATAGTAAAGGAATGCCCGAGTGTGGATGTGGAGATACCTGTTGTAAAAGTTCAGGCATCTGCCGTGGGCAATCTGATTCTGCAGATTGATATTTGTTTGCGGATTCTAGTTTTGGGCCATTCGCCTGCCGTCGACGAATGAGCCCTTCTTGGAGTTTTCCGCTCTCTTAAGGCATGTTGGGCATTGAGGTTTATAGCAAACTTTATACAGACTCCGTCTCTGAGGCTGACTGTAAAGACTTTTCTGTCTCAACACCAGCAACGGCGCTTGTAAACACCCTCGGTGGAGTATTCATCTTGCTGGATTGCTAAAAATCTACACCTCTTAGCAGATTTTCACGTTTCTGGACAAGTTGTCGCAGATGAGCAACAGAATGAATGGAGAGGTATAATAATACTTGTCTTAGCTCTGGGATTAAATTCGTTTGCAGATGCTGAACAAGTCTGTACTCGTCTAAAGGAATAGTTAGACGAGAAACGATCGACATAATGTCCTCATAAAACGAGTCAAAGGGCTTTCCCTCTTTCTGCTTTCGAGCACGAATTTCTTCCATAAGGACATCATCGTCTTTATGGTCCTGATACTGATTTTTTAGTGCTGCACAAAAATCTTCCCATACTACCTCAGGGATCTCTTTACGGTATCTCCAATACCATTCTCTTGGTTTACATGTCAAGAGAACATGTAAGTTTTTGCATACAAAAGAAAAATCACCGTTTAGACTATCTATGGTCAGTAGATATATAATGGGGGTTCAGGGACAAAAAGTGGAGTAAGATAAAATGAACGGGGGTTCTGGGGCAACAAATGGAGTGGGGTAAAATGCAGGCTTGTAAAAAGGGGAGTGGTGTACAGGCAGGTAAAAAGTGGAGTGGTGTAATATGCACGCAGGTTCTAGGACAAAAAGTGGAGTGGTGTAAAATGCACGCAGGTTCTAGAACAAAAAGTGGAGTGGGATAATATGAACGCGGGTTCTATGACAAAAAGTAGAGTGGGGTAATAAAAATATAATGGGGGTGTAAAGTAAGTAAATGGGTTGTGAGGAGGGGATTTTAGGTAATAAACGATCCTAATAAGCATGTCGATGAGTTGTTTGGGTGGATCGGTTATTTTTAACTCATACTAGGGTTAAATAATGGGTTTTAGGTATATTAGTATGTGTTAAAATAGTGTGGGAAGTGTAGGGGTGTGACTCATGGTATCTTAATGATATTAGAGAGTCCGAGAGACACTAGATAAACAAGTTAATGTGTGCATTGTCCTTTTGTGGGGTTAACCGTGATATTTGACAATCCGGGAGACCCTAGTTCAACAAGTTAATGTATTAATGTGTTCAGCTAATCAGCTTAACAGGTAAACAACAACAACAACAGCTAAACAGGTAAACAATAACAACAGCAACAACAGCTAAACAGGTAAACAACGACAACAGCTAAACAACAACACGCTAAAGTGCAACAACAGCTAAACAGCTATATCTAAACAGCTAAACAGCTATACCTAAACAGCTAATCAGCTATATCTAAACAGCTAAACAGGTATATCTAAACAGCTAAACAGCTATATCTTAACAGCTAAACAGTTATATCTAAACAGCATCAATAGTTAAAGAGCAGCAACAGTTAAAGAGTTTAACTAAAATTTTTTATTTTGTGAATCTTAAGCTTAGTTTATTCGTATAATGATTCATAATTTTTTCAGCCTCGTTTTTCCAAAATTTTTCTGATCTTCATGCACAGGTATCTGGTCCTTCTGTTGCCTCGTTGGAAGACCATGGACTTGAAGTTCTATGACTTCCAATTGGTATGGAGACTTTTCCGCCAGCTTCATGTATGATTGGATTTCTTAGATCTGTTTCAGATCATGATGGTGAATAATATTTTTATACTGGTTCAGAAACTCCTTAATTGTTATTGCGTTCATGTTGCAGCTGTTGCTAGATTTCTTCGTTGCTTTGTAGGCTTTATGATCTTCTGCTTCCTTCCACGAAGTCTTGTTTTAAACTGAGTCTCAGCTTGAATGCATAGATGAATTAAAAGGGAAATGTGTTTTTCACCTCCAAAACAAGGGTTAAAGGTTGAAAGGTGAGCATGCATGATCGTGTTTGTATGCACACGTGTTAGAGGGCAAATGCGTGTATGTGTGTGTGTTCACAGATCTTTCTCCTGTTTATAGGTAATTTCACCACCATAATAAATAAACTAGTTTTTCTTATGTTTCTTTTTTTTTACTTAATGTTTACATTTGACAAAGGTAGCTTATATAAGAATTTTAGACATGTAGTTTATATGAAGTAATAAATTTTTTAACATCACGTTGTTGAATAACTAAGTGAACGGAAGCACCTGTTTCTGTATTATCATAACAAGATTTACAGAATTCAAAATGTTCTCCAAATTGTGTTTTTATATCATATTGAAATATTCTAACTTTCATGAACATGTTCCTTGACTTGATAATATAGTTAATATATTTTCAAAGTCAGATGTTAAAATATTAATTTTATTTATTAAATTTTTAAAATTATTGTTATTGTTTTCCTCCATTTTTAAAGATGTTCTCTTTTGCAACTCTCAAAGTAGTTTAAAATTTTATGAGCATTATTCAATGCACACACCACTTCCATACAATATAGTGAACAAAATAGAAACTGGTTACCACTTATTTCTTTTAATGAAGGAGAACCAAGTTCATATCGGTTATGTCATAGTTTTTTAGAAAGTTTTTTAGAAAAAGTTTTTTTTCATATCCTTTACAAATTACTCGTTTTCCACTAGTTATTTTTCTTAGATGTTGTTATGCTTCTCTATAGTAATTGAAACCGTCATTCCAGCAAATTATATGGTAGGTCTTTGTCATCCAAGCAGCAGTTTTTCACAAGTGCTCATTTAATTTAGTAAAATCATATGGGGAATGTATAATGAAATGAGAATTGAGCGTGTTAACGTTTGTGTTACTAAAGACCACTCCAATTAATTGTTTATTGTTTCCGTGGAACCCTTGAATATCAATCGATACAATTTCTTCACAGATGTTATTGTTATTGCTGATTGTTCTCGTTAATATCCGTTAAACAATGCGGTGAACTAATCCATTCAATGGTTTGTATTCAACTAACCGATCATGTAAGAGTATGCAATATAACTGTGCACTTTCATTAGATGTAGAACTAAGCTCTGCTGATATCCTAACATCAATGGGACCAGATTTTATTATTTCATTTTGATATGATAAATCTACAACAACAATCGGAGCCTTATTTAGAAAATCGATTGGGGAAAGCAATGGAGTTTCGTTTCGGTTATAATAACTATTTTCAAACTTTGAATACATTTCATAGAGGAGGGCAAAACGATTCTTATTAAAATCTAATGTTAAATCATCATATGCATATGTTTCAGAATTTAGATAGACTTTTAGATTGGTTAAATTGTTTGTGATAAACTTATTTCCGTCTTTAAACGTAATTAATGCGAATTGAGGTCGTTCACGTTTAGCAGCTAGTTTAACATTCCAAATTTGATGTGGACGCTGACTAGGTTTAGGGTTAATATAGGTATCCCAACTACGAAATGCTACGCTTTCTATTATATCATACAATTTAATTTTAGCTGCATCACTGGGGGTACATGAAGAATTTTCCATATTATATTCGACATTTCCAGTCTTAAATTATTACTAGCGTGGGCTTCATCATAAACTTCATTCATATTTTTAGATATCAAAAGTACTAGTTCATGCTTGCAGTTTAATATAAGTTTCTTAAAATCTTCAGCAAACCCAAGTCAATTTTTTAGTGGAACTGAATATTCAAAATAACTTTGTGAAGTAAAGTCTCCAGATCCAGTCCATCCAGAATTGTAAAATCTCTTACTCTCCAGTTCATTCAAAGATACATAGTTCTTAATTGTAGAAGTAGTACCAACAAATCTTGTTCTATCAATCTTAACACAATTTATTTCATAATGTATTTCATCCAGAAAATACAATTGTTTCGTAGTTTTGTAACAATATTTACAGTTTCCAGTGAATTATTCTCGTTAACTTTACTAATGACACCATGAAAATTGATAAAACTCTCATGAGTACATGAGTACATACAAGTCCCGGTTTTGAATTGTAATTCTGATTTCATTAGGTTTAAATGATTGTTGGTATGGTGAATAGCTATGATACTCTTTTTTTGATATACTTCGTCAGAGTAGGTTTTTTCTCGAACAGCTAATACTTCTGAAAAATTAGATTAGTTTGTCTAATTAAATAACTATTACCGAAAACTGCGGTGGCTGTAATTAATTAACACCGGCCCCGTTGAAGGCCTGTAAGGCTTCAAGTAATTGGTAGCGGAGCCAGTTTGTGAATGGCCCGTCTAAATATTCGCCCTTCGCTGGTCCTAAGGTCTACGACTCTGACCATGCCGTTCTGCCCTGCGTGAGTTGCCACGATCCTTCCGAGGAGCCACTGTTGCGGAGGAAGATTGTCCTCTGCGACGACGACGAGTGTTCCCTCGGTGATGTTGGGCTGCTGCTGCTGCCACTTGCCCCGGATTTGAAGGCCCAGGACATACTCGCGGGACCATCGCTGCCAGACCTGTTGCCTGACTGACGAGACAAGTCGCCATCGCCGCAAGCAACTGAGACCCGTCTGGTCCGGGGTCCGGAGTGCTGGTGGGGCAAGTAGCGACTCGCCTGTCAGCAGGTGCCCTGGTGTTAGGGCCTCTCCGTCGCTGGGGTCCTGCCTGATTGGTCCGAGGCCGCGAGTTCAGCACTGCCTCGACGCCGACGAGAACTGTCTGCAGCTCCTCCGCTGTCAACTGCGTGCTGCCCACCGCTCGAAGGAGTAGGTGCTTTGCAGTTTTGACACCTGCCTCCCATAGTCCTCCCATGTGTGGTGCTCGAGGCGGTGTGAACGCAAAGTCGCATCCGCTTTTTGATGCGAATTCGCGAATTGCGTCCGCTTGCTCCTGGATCTTCCTTCGCAAATCGTCGAAGTGGCGACTCGCTCCGACGAAGTTTTTCGCGTTGTCGCAGTGCACGATCTGCGGACATCCTCGGCGACCAATAAACCTTTGAAAGCATAATAAAAAGGAGTCAGTGGAAAGATCGGAAACAACTTCTAAATGAACTGCCTTGGACGCAAAACACACAAACAGCGCTATGTAGGACTTATAAGGGGGCCTACCACGGGTTTTAAGTGTCGTGTACACTGGACCACAAAAGTCGGAGTCGGTCTGCGGGTAAATTCCCCATTATTTGAGTCAGAAGTCGCGGTTTGCATTTGAAACATCTAATGCATGAACGAACTGTCTGACTGCAGATTTCCTGAGCGTTAACAATCCAAATGCTCTCCCGAAGGATACTCACAAGTGCTCGTGGGCCAACATGAAAATTGGTTTGATGCAAATGTCGGACATAGCTCTGTACGAAATTAGAACGTTTAGTCAACAACCATGGAAACTTGGCATCATACGATATAGGAGCATTTGCTAGTCGCCCCCCAACTCTCAACAACGAAAACATACACCAAGTTCCTTTGTCTTCGTGAATAAATGGATTTAATCGGTGAAGACAAGGGCCAAGCTTGGATCCCTTGCGAATTCTTTTAATGTCATCAGAAAATTCGTGACATTGAACAACTTCGATAATTTTCCAAAAGGCTTCTTTATATTCCGTTGGTGACGGAATCTTTTCAAATTGATCATTCCTATTTTTACATTTAGCTATGAAGCGGAACATATAAACAAATACCCTTAGCAGTTTGAGGTGAGACGAGAATCCCTCGATGACGTCCACTAGATCCGATTTAACTACGGCAGCAGCCAGTCCAACCGCTGTTTTTCTCCTTTCCAGCTCCATCATCTCCCTTGACAGCTCTAGGTGCGGATTAACGGGCCAATCTTCCTCTTCGTTCTTTAAAAACGAAGGTCCACCAAACCAGCTTGACTCCTTCAAGTCATCAATGTCACAACCTCTTGACACTACATCTGCTGGGTTTTGTTTTGTCGGTACATGTCGCCATATAGCTTCTTTGGACCACTCTTGAATCTCAGCCACTCTGTTCGAAACGAACGTCGCCAACGACGAAGGATGAGATCTGATCCAGTGAAGTGTAACTTCTGAATCCGACCAGTAGACGATTCGTTCGATGTTTATTTTCAATAATGGCTTGATTCTGTGGCAAAGATCTGCTAGAAGGTGAGCGGCACATAACTCAAGTCTAGGAAGTGTTTTCGTCTTGAGCGGCGCTACTTTTGACTTTGAAGTCAACAACGAAACTTTATAACCTTCAACAGTTTTGCTACGAATATAGACGCAAGCACGTAGGCTCTCATAGATGCGTCGGCGAAACCATGTAATTGTATTGGTGACATCGGATTAGTGAACACATATCGAGGTATGGATTCTCGACAATGTTTCCTTCAATTTATTCCATGCTGTTTCCAACTGCTGTGGAATAGACTCATCCCAGTCCAACTTATTAAGCCATAACTCCTGCAATAGGATCTTGCCTCGAATGACAATTGGACTTAATAAGCCGAGGGGGTCAAACAGCTTCGATGTCACCGATAATATGTTCCTTTTTGTCGCTCGGAGAACCATGACTGAGGTGTCAATTTTGAACTTTAAGGCATCTTCGCTAGGAGTCCATGAGATACCTAGAGCCTTAGTTAAATCTGAATCCGAGATAGTTATCGGTTTAACTGTGCTCTCAGATGCAGTGACCTCAGGTGAGTTTGAAAACCACTTGCTCAATTCAAAACCTGGTGTTTGAAGAACCTGAGTCACTTCAGACTTAATTGTCTTAAGTTCATCTATGCATGCAGCACCAGTTAACATATCATCGACATAAAAGTCGGACAGAATAACTTCAGAAGCTCTAGGGAGAGATACTCTTACAGCTTCACTCAACCTCTTTAAACACCTGATGGCCAGAAAAGGGGCTGGACCAGTACCATAAGTCACGGTGTTGAGCTTATATAGTCTCTTGGCATCAGCTGTCAAAGCGAAACGATGCAATCTGAAGCGAAGAAGAGTTGAGTACAAGTCTTCTTGAATTGTAGGCCCCACCATCAGAATTTCGTTAAGAGACACGTGTGTGGACGTCTTACAGGATGCGTCAAAAACCACACTGAGTTTTGTTGAAGTACTCTCAGGTCTCAGAATGCACTGATGGGGAATAACATAGTTCGGAGTAGACGTAACATCTATGTCCGATGGTGACATATGACCTAAGGCGAGATACTCTTCCATAAATTCGAGATACATTTTCTTCAAGCCTTGGTCACGAGTTAGTCTTTTTTCGAGCGACAAGAAACGCCGTTTTGCAACCTCGAACGAGTTGCCTAAAACATTTGGGTCTGATTTAAACGGCAGTCTAACTTCAAAGCGACCCGAGGGCAAAATCTGAGTAGTCTTCCTATAGTGGTCTTCACAGAGCTGTTGCTCTGGCGACCATATATTCCTAGTAGATGGCAATTCCTCAAGTGACCAAAACTTCTGCAGAGTGTTATCTATCGAAACAAGCAATTCCTCTTGGCAACTTAATGTTAACGAGGTACCTTAGGGAGCTGGACTCGTTGGAGCATATTTTCCAGCTACAACCCAGCCAAGAAGGGTTTTTTGCAGAATCGGATACTCCGGACCTTGCTTTATTTGACAGACGGACAACAATTCGAAAAAGGACTCTGCACCAATCAACATATCAATCCGTTGAGGTTTGTAAAAGTATGGGTCAGCTAATGGTAGGTTCTTTGGGATTTTCCAGTCGCTGACGTTGACTGACTGGTCTGGGTGATACCCAGAAATTGATTTTAATACCCAAAAATCAAACGAGAACTCACTACCAGTTATTCGTGACTTCACCACCGTATGTATTTTATTCTTGACTTGAGAATTGGCTGCGCCAATACCAAGCAAGTTTATACATGACTCTTCTTTGCGGATCTGTAAGCGTTGAGCCAAATCTTCAGTTACGAAGTTAGTTTGTGACCCAGAGTCAAGAAATGCTCGGGCCAAAATGTAATTTCCACTTTTTGTTCGGACGCTTACGATCGACGTTGCAAGAATTACCCTTTCCAACGCTGACGCATGCATAGAATGTGTGGTGGAAGGGTGATCTTGACTTGGAGGAGGAGAAATATTCTCTAAAGGTGGTGGTAACGCTAAGCTATTTTCAGTCACTGTGTATCTATGCAATAATTGATGATGCGAGCGACCACAAACTCGACATTTTTTAGATTTGCATTTTACAACAGTGTGACCCTTTTTTAAACAGTTTATGCATAACGATGCGGACTTTACAAACTCAAATCTCTACATGACGGAGAGACGAGCGAACGGACTACAAGTTTCGATTAAATGGTCATTTGAATTGCAGTAACTGCAGATCTGATTAGTGCTAGTTGAAGAGCAGGCAAAGGAACTTTGATTATGCTGCCTGTTTGGAACTACTTTTTCCGATTTTGGCTTTGTCGATTCTTCAGCAGTTAGATACTGGTATCGACGGTTCAATACCCTTTCAAAGTCGGACCACAAAGGTAATTTGTCATAATCTAGCTGCTCTTCCCATTTTTATTTGGTCACATGATCTACTCTATTCAATACCAAATGAATCAACATTGCATTCGCTATTTTAGTGTCATCGCCTATCGATAACAATGAACCATATATCGATGACACCGTATCGATTAGGCTTCTAAGAGAGGATGCAGATTGCTGATTCATTTTAGGAAGACTGAACAATGATGAGATATTGTTCATAAAGATAAGGCATTCGTTATCGTATACTCCCCTTAGGCTTTCCATAGCCTTTTCATAGTTGCTCTCGGTGACTTGGAATGCCTTAATCGTTCCCAAGGCATCACCAGAGAGACAGGAGATCAGATGGTTGAACTTTTCGATGGCAGGAATGCTCTTATCATTATGAACAAGAGTCTCTCGGTTTGTGTTCAAGCGCGCAAACGAAATTGACAACAACAATGCTAGTGAGCGGGTGACGACGATGCCTGTCTGTATGTATGTATAAACGTATATGTACATATATATATGCATGCAAATAAACTCAACTATTATAGTGTACGCATATATATATGTACATATACGTATATACATACATACAGACAGGCATCGTAGTTTAATAATTATACATATGTACATAAATATATAATTTGAACTGCTCTTGGATGCTAGTGTTTGTTGTTGTTTATGCTCCACTGTCAATTATCGAAGTTGTTCAATGTCGCGAATTTTCTGATGACATTAAAAGAATTCGCAAGGGATCCAAGCTTGGCCCTTGTCTTCAACGATTAAATCCATTTATTCACGAAGACAAAGGAAGTTGGTGTATGTTTTCGTTGTTGAGAGTTGGGGGGCGACTAGCAAATGCTCCTATATCGTATGATGCCAAGTTTCCATGGTTGTTGACTAAACGTTCTAATTTCGTACAGAGCTATGTCCGACATTTGCATCAAACCAATTTTCATGTTGGCCCACGAGCACTTGTGAGTATCCTTCGGGAGAGCATTTGGATTGTTAACGCTCAGGAAATCTGCAGTCAGACAGTTCGTTCATGCATTAGATGTTTCAAATGCAAACCGCGACTTCTGACTCAAATAATGGGGAATTTACCCGCAGACCGACTCCGTGCTCTCCGCCCTTTTGACATTTGTGGCGTTGACTTTTGTGGTCCAGTGTACACGACACTTAAAACCCGTGGTAGGCCCCCTTATAAGTCCTACATAGCGCTGTTTGTGTGTTTTGCGTCCAAGGCAGTTCATTTAGAAGTTGTTTCCGATCTTTCCACTGACTCCTTTTTATTATGCTTTCAAAGGTTTATTGGTCGCCGAGGATGTCCGCAGATCGTGCACTGCGACAACGCGAAAAACTTCGTCGGAGCGAGTCGCCACTTCGACGATTTGCGAAGGAAGATCCAGGAGCAAGCGGACGCAATTCGCGAATTCGCATCAAAAAGCGGATGCGACTTTGCGTTAACACCGCCTCGAGCACCACACATGGGAGGACTATGGGAGGCAGGTGTCAAAACTGCAAAGCACCTACTCCTTCGAGCGGTGGGCAGCGCGCAGTTGACAGCGGAGGAGCTGCAGACAGTTCTCGTCGGCGTCGAGGCAGTGCTGAACTCGCGGCCTCTAGGACCAATCAGCCAGGACCCCAGCGACGGAGAGGCCCTAACACCAGGGCACCTGCTGACAGGCGGGTCGCTACTCGCCCCACCAGCACTCCGGACCCCGGACCAGACGGGTCTCAGTTGCTTGCGGCGATGGCGACTTGTCTCGTCAGTCAGGCAACAGGTCTGGCAGCGATGGTCCCGCGAGTATATCCTGGGCCTTCAAATCCGGGGCAAGTGGCAGCAGCAGCAGCCCAACATCACCGAGGGAACACTCGTCGTCGTTGCAGAGGACAATCTTCCTCCGCAGCAGTGGCTCCTCGGAAGGATCGTGGCAACTCACGCAGGGCAGGACGGCATGGTCAGGGTCATAGACCTTAGGACCAGCGAAGGGCGAATATTTAGACGGCCCATTCACAAACTGGCTCCGCTACCAATTACTTGAAGCCTTACAGGCCTTCAACGGGGCCGGTGTTAAATTAAGTTAGTTGTTGTCATAGAAAAACCTTGAAGTCTAGTGTAAATTAGTTTAGGGCGGAGCGGGAGCGCAATAAAGTCCTCTCTTCGTTGTTTGAATTCGCCCCGTTTCGCCGCCGTAGTTAAGCTAGGCTAAGCAATGAAGCAGTTGAAATTATACATTGAAATTGAACGCACGTCTTTCGTTTTTTTCGACAAATTACAGCCACCGCAGTTTTCGGTAATAGTTATTTAATTAGATAAACTAATCTAATTTTTCATGGCATTTAACAACTTCATTCATCAGCATGATTTCTCTATATTAGTATGTTTGTTATTAATCTCGAAGCTTGTATCCCAATGATTTTAGAAGCAATTTATTTTTAATGTTAGCTTATTGCTTTTCCTCTTTGAACCTCTACGTTTAACTTTTCGAATGGAAGTGGCTTTCGGAACGTAAGTGTCTGCTCTTTTATTGTATACAATCATTCTATTAGTCTTAAATGCATACGAATTGTATATTTTTATACCCTTCGACCATTGAAAATGGTCAAAAAAGGGTATACTAACTTTGTGCAAATGTATGTAACAGGCATAAGGAGGCGTGGGAGACCCCATAAAGTATATATATTCTTGCTCAGGATCACAAGCCGAGTCGATTGAGCCATGTCTGTCTGTCTGTCCGTCTGTCCGTCTGTCCGTCTGTCCGTCTGTCCGTCTGTCCGGCTGTCCGGCTGTCCGTCTGTCTGTCTGTCTGTGTGAACGCACAGATCTCAGCTATTATAAAAGCTAGAGTTACCAAACTTGGCAGGAAGACTCCTGTGTACTATAAGCAGATGAAGTTTATTTCAAATGTTAGGTGCCACGCCCACCGCCCCCACAAATCAATAATTTAATTTTTGAACTTAATTTGTAAGCGCTGTATATAAGATACAACTTTCTGACTTAAACATATACTAAGCTAAATGAAATATCTACGTAGTCCCCAAATTACAATCCAATCGAACAATAAGCACAGAAGTTATTTAAGAAAGTATGAGCATAAAACCAAGTGCTTCTGTCAGCTAACAAGGGAGACTGGCGAGCGCGAGCGCCATCTGTTGGGATTAATTTCAAAGCATGTGCATATGTGTATGAATTTAACAAATTAAACTACACGGGAACATAGGTCGAAGGGTATCCCACTGTCGCGTTTTGCGCGACTGTTGATCTCGTTTTTCACCTCGTAAATTTATTAAATCAGCGTTTTGATCAGTTATGTGTATAGAAAGAGTTCTTATCTCTCTAGTGTTGACTGGTAAATAAATGAGATTATTAGGGGTTACACTCATTTTATACCCTGGTGGTACATTAATACCAAATTCATATAATGCATGATCCTGACCGCCATCAATGTATGTACCGCCTATAATATTAAACACCAAGCGTATTGTATTTATTTTAAAAATGTTTACAGGTTGGTCCGAAACATATGTTATTTTTTATCTGATTCTAGTATTCTCTTATTAAATCCAAATAAATTTCCAATTGACCTTTTTTTATTAAAATAAATAGGTTCTGTGCTTGTAGTAATATGAACTTTAAGTGTATTATTATTGCTTTCTATCTTGACTGTGTTATCAAGACCATCTGATAGCAATTGGTTTTTTAAAAAATCGTAAATATCTTCTAGTTCATATGATTCCATTGGAATTTCAATGATCTTATCACCAATATGAAATAAGTTGTTGCTATTGAAGTTGTTGGGTATTGAATTATACATGTGAAAATCAATGAGTGCACGCTCATATTCCCCATTCAGTTCTATTAGCGGGAAAAAATTTGTGTTTAGTATAGGTTCACTCCCATTTGATGGGGGCAGAAGATCATAAAGCCTACAAAGCAACGAAGAAATCTAGCAACAGAAGCGACATGAACGCAATAACAATTAAGGAGTTTCTGAACCAGTATAAAAATATCATTCACCATCATGATCTGAAACAGATCGAAGAAATCCAATCATACAGGAAGCTGGAGGAAAAGTCTCCATACCAGTTGTCAATACATGGAAGTCATAGAACTTCATGTCCATGGTCTTCCAACGAGGCAACAGAAGGACCAGATACCTGTGCATGCAGCACAGCAAAAATTTCGGAAAAAACGGAATATACTAAGTTTAAGATTCATAAAATAAAAAATTTTAGTTAAACTCTTTAACTAATTTAATAAATCCTTTTCATGCTCACCGACTTGGTTAACCTCAAAAAAGGGACAATGCACACATTAACTTGTTGAACAAGGGTCTCCTGGACTGTCAAATATCAATAAGATATCATGAGTCACACGCCTCTGTGCACTGGCGCCTGCGTACACACACACACTCACACGATCTAACACCTGCGCATGCAAACACGATCATGAATGCTCAGTTTCACATGCTCACCTCTCAACCTTTAATACCGCACACGCAAACACACCCTCGAACACATTAACTTGTTGAAATATGGTCTCCCGGACTGTCAAATATCACGGTTAACCCCACAAAAGGGACAATGCATATATTAACTTGTTGAACTAGGGTCTCTCGGACTCTCAAATATCATTAAGATACCACGCACGCACACACACCCTCGAACACCTGCGCATGCTCAGTCTCAACCTTTAATGTCGCACACACACTCACATCCTCGAACACATTTACCCTCTAACACGTGTGCATACAAACACGATCATCCATGCTCAGTTTCACATGCTCCCCTCTCAACATTTATTACCGCACACGCACACTCTCAAATATCATTAACATACCACGCACGCACACACAACCTCGAATACGTGTGCATACTAATTATCTCTATTATGACCTGCTAATAACCGATCCACCCAAACAACTCATCGACATGTTTATTAGGATCCTTTATTACCTAATCCCCCTCCTCACAACCCATTACTTTCATTTACACACCCCCATTAATTTTTATTACCCCACTCCACCTTTTTAGTCCCAGAATTCCCATTCATTTTAGCCCACTCCACTTTTTGTCCTAGAACCCGCGCCCATACACTTTTCTCCCAGAAAATTTTTACCAGCCTGCATTTTACCCCCGAAAATTATTACCTGCCTGCATTTTACTTCACTCCAATTTTTGTCCCAGAAATTCCCTCACTCCACTTTTTGTCCCAGAACCCCCATTATCGATCTACTTACTGTATTTATTAGTATATTATTTTCTCTTCACGCAACTTTTCTGTTATTGATAGAATTTCATTGGTATGATTGTTATAACCAGCAGCCTGTGAAGCTATTAAAAGTTGTAATTGTTCAACTAATTTGTTAACGGTATTCCAATAGACATAATTTGGTTTGACCTGTTTTAACTTCATAAACATACTACCATCAACACCCCCTCTTTCTTGGTTTGAATTGGTGTAAATACAGGTTTTAATTTAGTTGCTGTCGTTGTTGACGATATCATGGGTTTAATAATTTTAGTATATTTCAATGCACGAATTCCTTTAATTTGTTTTTGTGGATCATAACCTCTTCTATGTACACTCGTTTCTTCTAAAATCTCTTTATATGAAACTAAATCAGTTTTAGAGTAATTCGTTGGATGGTTATGAAAAATTAGAGAGTATAAACCAAATGTAAGAGGCCATGTACTCCCGCTTGATAATATAATTATTTTGTTTTTACTTCAAGTTGATTGTTACCCAACTCTAGTTTTGATTTAGACCCTGTTGGTCCATAAACTTTATCCAAGAGATTATCATTTAATAGTTTATTAACACTTAAATTAATATTGTCAGGTATTAAAACTTCATCTTTT